>ML427469.1:26292-88711 GCA_005239525.1 Nicotiana knightiana
GCATTACCCACAAAGCAGACAGACTCTGGATTAACTGGGCATAAATCACTCGAATGACCCTCTCCACAGACTTATCAAAATACCTGAATCTGTTGCACTGGTTGGGCCTGTTGCAGTGGTTGAGACTGTTGCTTGTTAATGATCAGGTTCATCTAATTGACTTGGTTAGTCAATGTACAGATCTGGGCTGACAATACTGAGACCACATCTAGTTCGAGAACCCTTGGTGGCTTTTGAACCACATTCCTTCCCATCTCACCTTGCCAGTCTGGATTGCTTTTGGAGAATTTATTCAATAATGCAAATATTTCATCATAATTCTTCTCCAACACCTGACCTCCGGCTGCTGCATCTACCACAATTTTTGTTTGAGGATGGAGCCCCTCAATGAAAGTGTGAACTAACACCTCGTTTGACTGATTGTGATGAGGGCAGTCTCTGAGTAGTCCCTTGAACCTTTCCCATGCTGAATATAAAGATTCACCTATTTTCTGTCGAAAGGAGACTATCTCACTTCTGATCTTTGTAGTCTTTCCTGAAGGAAAGAACCTTGCCAGAAATTTTCTCGCCAAATCGTTCCATGTTGTAATGGAATTAGCTTATGCTGCCTTCAGCCATCGCTTTGCTTCGCCCAATAGAGAGAATGGAAAAAGCGTGAGCCTCACATAATCTAGTGTGACTCCATTAGTGATATAAGTATCATTGATTTCCAAGAAATTTAGAATGTGCTGTTGTGGATCCTCGGGTGGAAGACCCATAAACTGCCCATTTGCATGAAGTAGCTAGATCATGCTCTGTTTAAGCTCAAAGTGCCCAGTGATTCTTGGCTTCACGATGCTGGAGGTAACATTAGCAATACTGGCCATTTCTACCTCCTGAACAACCATGTGTTTCTCCTCTGCCATGTTTACAGGAAATCGGAAGAAGTCCTGAATATTAGATGTATCTCTTGCCTCTCGCAATCTCCTGTGAAATGATCTCTCAGGTTCGGGGTCAAAGCCGTCAAGTCTGTCTTGGCTTCTGACCCTGCGCATTCAATCAAAGTTCCTGAGATTAGAGCAAAAATCACGTGACGTTAGACTCAAATAAATAACAATTAAAGCAAGTAAGTAGAAATTAGTCTATATTCAAGTCCCCGGCAACGTCGCCAAAAGCTTGTTGGTTGTAAACGCCCACGCGAGTATACGTGATCGTAACAAGTAATATAATGTTAAATCGAATGTCGAACCCACAAGGACTTGTGTAAACTACTTGCTAAATCACTCTAATTGTTATNCTCATGGTTGCTAATTAATCGATAAATGCTCTCATAGTCTCGTCCCAAAGTACTACTCGCCTATTCTCAATAGATTAACGCCTATATTCCTATGAAATTAATCTATTAGAACGCACTAAGATTACGATGTTTAATTAAGCACGGTGACTAGGTATATTCCTATCCTAACCACAAATCCGCTCCCCTGAAGGGTTAAGATCGCGCTCTCTTCAATTCTTCTCTAATCTATATACGGCTTTCCCAAGCATAACATAGATAGTATATAGAACCTAACTGCTGGCCAGACAATTAAGCAATTAAACACAGAATTGAAGAAACAACCATATATTGAGTAAACTATATTCAAGGTTAAATTAATGTCGAATAACAATATCCATGGCTAAACCACAACCCCAGAACAATGGGTGTTTAGCCACTCATGCTATAATCAAACAATTGCATAAGTGTTGCATGAATTGAAAATACTAGAATAAGATGAAGAAAACTGATAATCCTTGCTCCTTCAATGATCTTGTATGTGTATTTGCTCTCCAAAAATTCCTCTTCCCTCAAAGATGTGTTCTTGGGTCTATTTATATGGTTGGGATAAACCCTTACCGTGTAAGAGACTTCTATTCTAACTTGGAAACACTTAAAAACCTTTAAAACTCGGAGTTCACTGAAGCATGTACCCAGGCGTTAGCAGGCTAAGGCCTGGCTAACGCCTGGCCACGGTTGGTGCTTGAAGGGTAATGCCAGGCACCTCCTGGCGTTTGAAGGGTAACACCAGGCACCTCCTCGCCTTAAGAGCCAAACGCCTGGCTAACGCCAGGCTTGTCCCGGGTCGCTGCTTTTCGACTCTTGAGCGTATTTTTCGACGTTTATGCTCTCATTTAGCTCGGCTTCCTTTTCCAATTCACCTACACATTAAATAAACCCTATTAGGCACATACGACATGTATTTTTATCATTAAAGCACATAAAATGCAAGTTATATAATGCTTAAAATCATGAATTCTAGCCACGCATCAATCGTCATCATCTGTATGCCCCCTCGGGCAAGGTCCCCATGAACAAATGAGTCGTGGTAGAGCCAGAGGTGGAGCATCTACCTCGAGCATCCCTCAGAACCGCATTTATGCCTTGGTAGGACGACAGGACCAAGAATCATCGCATGTTGTTGTTACAGGTATATTATCAGTCTCCTCCTATGATATATATGCACTGGTTGATCCAGGTTCCACCTTATCATACATTCCTCCGTTGGTTGCTAGTAAGTTTGAAATAAAACCTAAGTTGGTTAAACCTTTTGAGGTATCTACACCTGTTGGGGACTCGGTGATAGCTAAGAAGGTATATATGGGTCGTATAATAATAGTTCATGGTCGTCCTACCGTAATAGACTTAATCGAGTTAGATATGGTAGAATTTGATGTTATTATGGGTATGGATTGGTTGGGTCCTTCTCATGCCAACGTTGATTGTAGATCAAAGATAGTCCGATTTCAATTTCCAGGGGAACTATTTTTGAGTGGAAAAGTAACTAGGCAGCATCGAGAGGTAGATTTATTTCCTATCTTAAGGCAAGGAAGATGATCAGAAAAGGCTATATTTATCACTTAGCTCGGGTTCAAGATGTGGAAGTAGAGTCACCAACCATTCAGCCCATCCCTGTGGTAAATGAGTTTCCATATATCTTTCTTGATGAACTTCCAGGTCTCCCACCAGAGCGAGAAATTGAGTTTTCTATTTACCAGATGCTCACCCAATATCTATTCCTCCCTATAGAATGGCCCCCGCAGAGCTGAAAGAGTTGAAGAACAACTAAAGGACTTGCTTGAAAAAGGTTTTATCAGACCTAGTACGTCACCGTGGGGAGCACCTGTGTTGTTTGTAAGTAATACAGATGGTTCCTTACGAATGTGTATTGATTATAGGCAACTGAATAAGGTGACGATCAAGAATATGTACCCGCTCCCGAGGATTGGCGACTTATTCGATTAGTTGCAAGGCGCCAAGTGCTTTTCAAAGATAGACTTGAGGTCCGGGTACCATCAGGTAAGGGTTAAGGATGAAGATATTCCGAAGACACCATTCAGGACTAGATATGGGCACTTTGTGTTTCGGGTTATGTCGTTCGGTTTGACCAATGGCCCGACAGTATTCATGGATTTGATAAACCGTGTGTTCAGGACTTTCTTAGATCTGTTTGTAATTGTATTTATTGACGATATATTGTTATATTCTCGTTCAGAGGATTTGCATGCTGGTCATCAGCGTACTGTGCTCAGAGTTCTATACAAGAAAGGAAGTTGTATGCAAAATTTTCTAAGTGTGAATTCTTGTTGAAACTGTAACTTTCTTTGGGCATATCATTTCGGGTGAAGGCATTCGGGTGGATACACAAAAGATTGAGGTAGTAAAGACTTGGCCTAGGCCCACAACACCGACGGAGGTTCGTAGCTTTCTTGGATTTGCAGGTTATTACACGAGATTTGTGGAAGGATTTTCTTCCCTTTCAGGACGTTTAACAAATATGACTCAGAGGGAGCAAAGTTTCAATGGACTGATGCTTATGAACGGGGTTTCCAGGCATTAAAGGACATGTTAAATTCAGCACTGATTCTAACGCTCCCAGAAGGGACCGATGGTTATGTTATCTATTGTGATACTTCAGGCAATGGATTGGGTTGTGTACTGATGCAACATGATAAGGTTGTGGCTTATGCTTCTAGAGAACTAAGAAAGCACGAGAAGAACTACCCGATCCACGATTTAGAATTAGTTTCGGTGATTCAAGCACTAAAGATGTGGAGGCACTACTTGTATGGCATTCATGTTGATATCTATACGGATCATAAGAGCCTCCAGTACATCTTCAAGCAAAATGAATTGAATCTATCTCAAAGTAGATTGTTGGAGCTACTTAAAGACCTTGACGTTGAAATTTTATACCATCCGTGGAAGGCGAATGTAGTAGATGGTGCCCTTCGCCGTAGATCTATGGTTAGCCTATTGTATTTGCAGCCAGAAAAGAGGGGAATAGCTCGTGAGGTTCATCGACTAGCTAGTCTTGGAGTTCGGTTACTGGATTCAGATGATATTGGAATAATTATTCAAGATACGACAACATCCTCTTTAGTAACTGAAGTAAAGGAATGCCAACACGAGGATCCTGTGTTAGTTCGTTATAGGGACACCACCCTTCAGAAGGAGAAGACACCATTTGAAATTACAAAAGATGGGGTCCTCAAATATCAAGTGCGATTGTCTGTGGCTAATGTTGCAGGGCTGCATCGGCTGGTTATGGGAGAAACTCATTATTCTTGTTATTCTATCCATCAAGGAGCAACAAAGATGTATCATGACATCAGGGAAATATATTGGTGGGACGGAATGAAAAAGGATATAGCAGAATTTGTTGCTCAATGTACTAAATATCAGCAGGTTAAGATTGAGCATCAAAAACCCGGTGGATTTTTGCAGGCTATGAAGATCGACTTGGAAATGGGAGATAATCAATATGGACTTCATCATAGGCTTACCTCGTACCCAGCGTAAGTTCGATTCGATATGGGTGATTGTTGATAGGCTCGCATAGTCAGCCCATTTTCTACCTGTTAGAACTACATATTCCTCAGAAGATTATGCGAGACTTTATATCAAGGAAATAGTTCAGCTGCATGGGGTCCCTGTATCTATTATCTCGGGTAGAGGAGCTCAATTTATAGCTAACTTGTTGAGGTCCTTCCGAAATGGATTAGGGAGTCAAGTAAGTCCAAGTACAACATTTCATCCCCAGACAGACGGACAGGCTGAGCGTACTATTCAAACACTGGAGGATATGCTGCAAGCTTGTATGATAGACTTCAAAGGTACCTGGTACGATCATCTGCCTCTTATTGAGTTCACGTATAATGGTAGCTACCATTCCAGCATTCAGATGGCTCTATATGAAGCTCTTTACGGACGGAAGTGTACGTCGCTTATAGGGTGGTTTGATGTTGGAGAATCTGGATTACATGGGCCAGACCTGGTTTAGCAAGCCATAGAAAAAGTAAAGCTTATCCAGGATCGACTATTGACAGCTCAGAGTCGTCAGAAGTCATATTCGGACGTGCGACGATGAGATTTAGAGTTTGGGAATGAGGACTATGTATTCTTAAAGGTGTCACCTATGAAGGGTGTGATGAGGTTTGGCAAGAAAGGAAAACTTAGCCCACGAGAGTTGGCCAAGTAGCTTATGAGTTAGAATTACCCTCAGAGTTGGAGTCTGTCCATCTAGTTTTTCACGTATCTATGTTACAGAAGTTCATTAGAGATCCTACCCGAGTGGTGCCCACTGATGATGTACAGATTACAGAGGACTTGTCATATGAGGAAATTCCTGTTGCCATCCTAGACCGACAAATCTGCAAGCTACAGAATAAGGAGATAGCCTCCGTGAAAGTACTTTGGAGAAACAACAATATGGAAGAAATGACTTGGGAGGCCTAGGAAGACATGAAGTATAGATATCCCTACTTATTTCCTCTTCCAGAGAAGGTTCCGACTGAGACGTCATAACCTTAAGGTGCGTGTACGAACTTTTGTGCTAGCTATTGTTATTGGTCATGTGAGGCCATCGTCGTTATTAATGATTGTGGTCCTATATGGCGTTAAATTACTGGTTTTATACAAGAAGAGTTGGTAGTAGCATTGTTACAAGGGAGAATCTACCAACGTTATATAAATTCCGAAAGGTTAAACATTCGAGGATGAATGTTTCTAAGGGGGGAAGGATGTTACATCTCGCATTTTCGTATGTTAAAGTTTCATCTTCAGTTAATCGACGTAGTCTTGGGAATGAGATTATCTTGAGGTTAATGTAGTTACACTATTTATATCAAGCGATAAATTAGTGTTATGAAGGATAAAGGGGTACATGAATTAAAGAAAACGAGTTTCGTTGAAAATGGCCAATTTGGAATAAAATATAGATCAAGCGATAATACCCGATAATTATGAACTAGTACCATTTAAGGTACCATATGACCACGGTAGTATAATGTGTAAATTATAAAAAATAGGTAGAATTTAAGGAATTTGTGGTAATTTTTAAATTATGCGGGTAATTGGTTAATTATTAAATTAAGCGGGTAATTGGTTAATTACCGGGTAACGCGACATTACCCAATTAAATAATAAGTGGATAAAATTTTATAAAGTACCCCCTCCCCCCCAAAAAAAAACGTGGCAAGAAGCCACAAATATAGAAAGTGACTAAGTAGTCATATGGTCCTATGTGGCAACCTAGGAATTAAGGGGATTTAACAAATTAAATGTCTGTTCTATACATTTGGACAAAATAACACCAAAGACATAAAAATCCTAAAGTAAAGCATATTGCATTTTCCTAAGTTCAAAGTCTTCAAGGAGAAGGTTTAATTTGTTCCAAAAAGCTTCAATGAAACAGAAGCTAAGTCCGTTCAAATTGCTTCAAAAAGCAGAAGCTGAATCCGTTCAGGACATCAAGAACAGAAACAAAATTCAATCTGATTTTTTGGGGTTCTAAGTTCAATCCACTAAGGTTTCCAGTTGAATATTATACGGAGTTTTCCCTACTCCAGGTATGTTAAGGCCATCCCTTCTTTCTTTTGACATGGTCCAAATTATACTGAAGAAATGAGCAAATACACATATTCTATAAATTACTCTATTCATAGACATAGTAGGGGTGTCTATATTTTTGATTCCCGATGAGAGTTATTATTATTTTCTATTCATGGGTCTCAGAATAATACGTAATTGGAAAAGTTTATCCGGAAGGAATATTGAGATTATTACGTACTTTTCATGCATTTCATACATGTGCATTGACCCATGACCAGATGGCGTTATATACGCATATATATGTATATGGTATATGGTATATGGGAAAAAGTTACGGACTTATATACGCACCATCACCTGATCAGCTGGTATATGATGATGATGTTGCCCACAATGACTGAAATATGAGTCAAACAGTATTATATACGCGTATATATGTATGTATCTATATGTATATGCAATATGGGAAAGGTTATGGCGTTATATACGCACCACCACCTGATCAGCTAGTATATGATGATGATTTTTCCCACAGTGGCCGATATAATATGATGGGATGCTCTAAGGAGGCTGATGATTTTATGAAACATATACCTATGCACGACATGACATTCATACGCATATGCATGATGCTAAAAGTGATTTATTATTACAGTGTTATCCAGACATACAAGTTGAGTCAATTACTCTATATATCTTCCATGTATCTTATGTGTTTACTTATGTTCCTTACATACTCAGTACATTATCCGTACTGACGTCCCTTCTTCCTGTGGACATTGCGTTTCATGCCCGCAGGTGTAGGTAGGCGAACTGACGGTCCCCCTTCTTAGGATCCCTGATCAACGAGAGTTGGAGTGCTCCACTTGATCTGGAACTACTTTTGATTTCGGTACGATACGTTTGTATATATACATATATGCGTATGACATGGCTCATACCCGTCTTTATACAATTATGTTTCTATTAGTGGTCTCTAGACAGTATGTCTAGGTTGATAGTATGTGCCCTTGCTGGCTTCTAGTTTTGAGATGTATAGTTGTCTATAGCAGCCTTGTCGGCTCATCCTTCATATGTTGTACGTATATGTATGTATGCCTTTTTGTGCATATTTCCTTCATGTATATTGTTCTCGTAATTGAGCATATGTTATTCAGGTTCATATTTTAGACGCATGTTTAGGGGTTTTTGACAGGTAGGACCCAGGCACCCGTCGCGGCCCATTTGTTTGGGTCGTGACATGGATGGGGTCCCGAGGTCCTCGAGTGGATTCCGGGTGGTTAACGGATCAATATTTGAAGTCGAGAAAAGCTGAAGTTGCTGGTGTCTGGTGTGACCGCACCTGCGAGGCTTTGGCCGCATGTGAGGAAAATGGGCCGCATGTGTGATTATGGGATTGAGCTGAGCAAGGCGCAGGTGCGGGATATTGGTCGCACCTGCAAGAGCGCAGGTGCAGAGGTAGGATCACAGGTGCGGAAATGAGGCTGGGCAGAATGTTTTAAAACCGAGATTGTTGGCCATTTCTCTCATTTTTCTCATGGATTAGGCGATTTTAGGAGGGCTTTAAGAGGAGAAATTCATCATCAATGTCAAGGTAAGTAATTTCATCATGTTTTTAAGTTAAATATAAGTTATATGCATGGGATTATACATCAGGTCTTGTAGGAAAGATTGGGAAAAATCATAAAGAAACCTGGAATTTGTATTTGGATTTTTACCACCAAATTGAGCATGGAATTTAGGGTAAATTGTATATTTGAGCTTATAAGGCTATGGGTAGAATATATATTAGAGAAATTTTAGATTTCCGGGCACGTGGGCCGGAAGCCATTTTGGTCAATTCACCGAGCGGAGTTGGGGAAAGTATACAATTTGAATTTGTTTCAAGGATTAGGATGAATTTTCATTGCTTTGCCCGTTATTTGGTAGTTTTTGGGGCATTGTGCATCAGTTGGAGTCGTCGGAAGGGTTTGGAAGCCGGTTATGGGACTTCAGAGCGAGGTAAGTCTCCTTTCTAACTTTGTCAGGGGAAATTGTCTCCCCTAGGTGAACTAATTATGTATGTGTTACTATCTACGGGGGCTATGTACGCACGAGGTGACAGGAGTCCGTGCGTAGCTATTATTATGTCATGTCCGGGTAGCCTAGGACCCACTAGCATGCCTTACATGTTGTACCTGTGATCTTGTCTGTATTACTTGACTGCTAATATAATCGAAATCGTAATTTAGTATCTAAAGAAGACTAGAGTTCATTTTCTTAATCATCTAGAAAGAAAATTGTTTTCCTCCGTGTATAATTGCATAACTGATAAGGTGATGTTATTGCAAATGAATTTCGAGAAAGGATTGAAATAATATTTTGTGGTTTTTAAAAGAGAAATTTGTCATTTACTGGAGTATTCGTTTTCCCGACATATTCGGGGTAGACTGTTGATTGTGCGTGACTGCATGTGACTGTTTCGCAATTTACATTCCGTGATCGGAATATTATTTTCCGCACTCTCATGGGAGCGGTTCATACGCCACGACGGACTGAAAGATGCACTTATGGTTCGGGACGTTCGACCCTCGGTAATGGATAGGTATGATTATTATAACTAAAGATGCACTTATGGTTCGGGCCGTTCGACCCTCAACAGTGCATAGACATGATTATTATATTGAGAGATGCACTTATGGTACAGGTCGTTCGATCCTCGGCAGTGCACAGAGATGCTTATTATGACGGCTCGGGTCGGTTGTCCTTATCCCATATGCGCATGCTAAATTATTAAATGTTTTTCATGGATTTCTAAAAGTGATAAGATATTTGGGGGAAAATAAAGAGGAAATTGTTTATTTAAGATATTTGGGGGAAAATGAGGATGTGGTGACTGTTTGTTTACTTCCAGTATTTACTTGGATTTCAATACCTTATATATATTTGTTGCTTTACTACCTTTACATGCCTACCGTGTTCATCACATGCTGGTAAATTAATTTGTTGAACCTTAGTGAGTGTCTAATTTGACCTCTCGTCACTACCTCTCTGAGGTTAGGCGGGCGACTTATTGAGTACACGTTGTTTTTGTACTCATGCTACACTTGTTGTGCATTTTTATTGCACAGGTACTTTCATAGTGGCATGGCTGGTTTGGAGACTTAGCCGAGTTGCCCCATCCAGAGATGATCCGCAGCTGACAAAGTCTCCCTCATACTATACTTATTTTATTTTTAATTCCTTGTCCAACTTGTATTTCGGACAAACATTGTGATGATTGTATAAATTCTTAGAAATTGCTTATGTACTTATGACACCGGGTTCTGGGATGTGTTGGGATATAACTGCTAAAATGGAATATTCAAACTATTGTTTTACTCGACAAAATTTTATTTAGTTAATATGTAATAAAGTGAAAGGAAGTGTTTTTTCATAAATGTTAAAACCAGAATTTGTTTCAATTAATTAATCATTGGCTTGCCTGACAATGATGTCCAGCGCCATCAGCACCTTATGGATTTTGGGTCATGACAACATGGTATCAGAGCGCTAGGTTCCCTTAGGTGTCACGAGTCATGAGCAAGCCTAGTAGAGTCTTGCAGATCGGTACGTAGACGTTTGTACTTTTCAAGAGGGTGTGAGATGGGTTGCAGGATTTAGGCAACATAGTCTCATGAATAATGGTCACTCGGGATGAGTGAGGGTTAAGTTTTCTAAGGAAGTTGCTATTATTCCTGAGGCAACTGAAGATGATTAAATGAATATAGATTGATTAGCCATGGTTGAAATGGCACATTTACGATAGTGATCAGTTCCCTCGATGTGAATAAGTTATGCATGTGGTTCGTGCCAGCGTATGCGAGGCATGTCAACCGCCGAAATGGATTTTTATTTGGAAGCATTCAAGTATTATGGCACGTCAAGTATAGGCGGATCCCGGAAGGGTTATGGTGGTTCAGACCACTACGTAAGGATTTGCATATATTGTGATTGTGGGAATTTAATCGTGTGTTGAGATGGTACTCTTGAATTGAGCTAAGTAAAAGGTTTTTATATGATGAAGTGTTCACCCTATTGGTGGTTCAGAAGTTATGATGGAATTCTTGCGCTACCTCATATTGGCATGTTAGGTGCGTGAAGCAGTATGTAACTAGGAGTAAGAATCGAGATTGCTATTCGGTGTTAACAAGGATGTCATGAACTCGGATGAGCAAGAACAAGGGATTTGAAAGTTCAAAGGAAGCTAGTGCTATCTTCTGGGTCACCTGAGATTGATATTCGGTGGAAGAGGCTTTGTACCCTGGTTATGGGTTCTTGATTTGTCTTATAGCGTAGTATGGTCAGTGGTGGATTTGCATGTTGTTCCTTGGTGTGGAAAGTCATGGGAGCGTAACCACGAGAAGATTGTACAAGTGTGACATGTATGCACTTAATGGATTGAAGATTTGGAGTGAGTATAAAGAAGTGCAATGTTTCTTATTCGAGAATTTATGCCTGGAAGGTGTTCAGTTCATTTGGTTGTGGATTATGGGGTATTTGTCCCGACTATGACGGTTGTTCTCGCATATTATGAAATGAAGTGGGTTAATATTGACCCAGATAAAGCTAGTGGCCTAGTTGGTGTGAGCAAGGTAGACTCGATGTTTATGGATGGATTTAAATATGATTATGTTCTTCATGTGAGGCAAATATGTTCATTTCAGTAAAGCGCTCCTCAAGGAGGGATATTGGGATATCGGTTGTTGTTCCGTCCTCGTCAAATTCATGTGATAATATGATTGTGCCGTGTGAGTTGTGAAACGGATTGATAATTTCTTATGAGTTGAGACCTCCGCACAGTGATGATGTTATGTGACCAGGATAGCTCTTGAGATCCAGAGTGTATAAATATATATAGCACCTCATTTGTGCTTCAGTTATGTAGCATATGCCTTTGTCAGTAATTTGTAATAGTGAGGAACTCAACTCCGTGTATATTTCCTTATGTGAATTTTTTTATGGGATCGGGTGGCACGCCGCCATGGGTATGTTATTTGAATCGGGCTTTACGCCGCAACAATGTGATGATGAGTAAGGTTCCTATATATATTTTTTTTATGTTTACTTCCTATTTTCTGAGAAAAAGTTCATATTAATTGCGTGAGTTGAATAGTCACTTCCTGAGGCATTTCTTATCTACCATGTTCGAGTTATGGCCTATTGGCGCGATGTAGTATCATGTGAGGCTATGGGTCATGTTTGGGGTGATTTTTTGCCTGAGCAATTCATACTGGGTGAGACGAGATTATCAGATCAGGGATCAGTGCGATAAGGTTATGTGAAGTGCATATTAAAGAATAAATACCATTATTCAGGCTCATAATGAGGTGATGATGCTAGTCAAGATGAGATATTCAATGACTTTTTAACTCTCCTGTTGGGTATGAATTTCTACACATCTCCTGCTTGGTGGTAGTATCGTCAACATTATAGTAGGATGTACGTACATATATCAAGAGGTGCATTGGGAGCATCAGATTCGTGAATTTTGGCGATTAAGGTTCAGGGAGTGCCATTATGGTCAGCTGATGAGTTATGCGGTGCACGGTGCTAATTCAGCAAAGGTATGCAGTCATGTTCTGGTATATTGTGTGGTAGGTGATACGGTGTTTATATATTGGAACTAGGCCTGGCAGAAAATATCAAGTGTTGGAACTAGGTTCTAAGCTTATTATACGGATAAAAGAAGAAATCTTTTAGGTTTGATCAAGCTCATGTGCTCAACTGGGTTGTGGTAGCACGTGCAGGTGAACGAGGTGTTAAACAGTGATTTCAGGTAACTCCAGAGCAGTTCTTGGCACGTTCGAGGACGAACGTCTGTTTAAGTGGGGGAGAACGTAACGACCCGACCAGTCGTTTTGAGCTCCGGCACGTCGTTCAGCGGTTTGAAGTCACGAGCTACTCCATTTAAGGTATTATGACTTGTAGGAGTTGTCGGATTTGAATTCCGGAATGTTTAGAGTTGATTTGGAAAGAAAATTCTCATTTCAGAAGCCTTACGTTGGAGGAATCAACTAAGATTGGATTTTTGAGGAAACGACCACCGAATCATGATTTGAATGTTCCTGCAGGTTCGTATGATGATTTCAGACTTGGGCGTATATCCAAATCGGGTTTTGTATAACCCGGGAGCGTTTCAGCGTATATTGTGGAATTCAGTATTTTGAAGAAAATTTCCTAAGCTTGGCTTGAAGCGCATTTCAGTGATATTTATTTCCGTTCGGCACTCCGATTTTGGAAATAGCTTCATATGGTGATTCTGGAGTTGGGAGCGCAATTGGATGTGAATTCGGATGTCTAGAGGTCATTTTGAAGTCATTTGGCTAAAGATAGGAATTTGAAGGTTTTTGGAGAAATCTGGCCGGAAGTGGAAATTTTGACATCATGGCCGGAATGCGATTCTGGAAGTTGGAGCAGGTCTGTAATGTCAAATATGACTTCTTTGCAAAATTTGAGGTCAATTGGACGTGATTTGATAGGTTTTGGCATCGGATGTGGAAGTTTGGGATTTCAAGTTCAAAGTTGGGATTTGGGTGCGATTCGTGGTTTCGATATTGTTTGATGTGATTTGAGGCCTCAAACAAGTCCGCATTATGCTATGGTACAGGTTGGTATAATTGGACGGGGTCTTGGGGGCCTCGGGTGGATTCCGGGTTGTTAATAGATCAATATTTGAAGTTGAGAAAAGCTGAAGTTGCTGCTGTCTGGGGCGACCGCACCTGCGAGGCTTTTGCCGCCGGTCCAGACAATGGGGCGCGTGTGAGATATTGGGCTGGAGTTGAGAAGCCGCATGTGCGGGAGATTGGTCGCACCTGCGGGAGCACAGAGCGGAGGTAGGATCGCAGGTGGGGAAATGAGGCTGGGCAGAATGTTTTAAAACCGAGATTGTTGGCCATTTCTCTCATTTTCTCATGGCGTAGGCAATTTTAAGAGGCTTCAAGAGGGAAAATTCATCATCAATGTCAAGTTAAGTACTTTATTCATGTTTTTAAGTTAAATACAAGTTAGATGTATGGGATTATACATGAGGTCTTGTAGGAAAGATTGGGAAAAATCTTAAAGAAACCTAGAATTTGTATTTGGATTTTAACACTGAAATTGAGCATGAAATTTAGAGTAAATTGTATATTTGAGCTAATAAGGCCATGGGTAGAATATATATTCGAGAAATTTTGAATTTCAGGGCACGTGGGTCCGAGGGAATTTTGATCAATTCACCGAGCGGAGTTGGGGAAAGTATATAATCTCAATATGTTGTCAGTATTAGGATGAATTTTCATTGTTTTGCCTGTTATTTGTAGTTTTTGGGGCATTGTGCATCCATTGGAGTCGTCGGAAGGGCCTGGAAGCCGGTTATGGGACTTCGGAGCGAGGTAAGTCTCCTTTCTAACTTTGTGAGGGGGAATTCTCCCCCTAGTTGAACAACTTAAGTATGTGTTACTATGTGTGGAGGCTACGTACGCATGAGGTGACGGGAGTCCGTGCGTAGCTACTATATGTCATGTCTGGTGTACCTGTTGTACCTTTGATCTTGTCTGTATTACTTGACTGCTAATATAATCGAAATCATAATTTAATATCTAAAGAAGGCTAGAGTTCATTTTCTTAATCAGCCGGAAAGAGAATTGTTTTCCTCCGTGGATAATTGCATACCTGATAAGGTGATGTTATTGAATATTATTAATCTTGGAAAATGAATTTCGATAAAGGATTTAAATACTATTTTGTAGTTTTTAAAAGAGAAATTTGTCATTTACTTGAGTATTTGTTTTCGCGACGTATTCGGGGTAGGCTGTTGATTGTGCCTGACTGCATGTGACTGCTTCGCAATTTACATTCCATGAGAGGAGTGTTATTTCCCCCACTCTCATGGGAGCGGTTCGTACGCCACGACGGACTGAATGATGCACTTATGGTTCGGGCCGTTCGACCCTCGGTAATGGATAGGTATGATTATTATATTGAAATATGCACTTATGGTTCCGGCCGTTCGACCCTCGACAGTGCATAGACATGATTATTATATTGAGAGATGCACTTATGGTACAGGCCGTTCGATCCTCGGCAGTGCACAGAGATGCTTATTATGACGGCTCAGGTCGGTTGTCCGTATCCCATATGCACATGCTAAATTCTTAAATGTTTTTCATGGATTTCTAAAAGTGATAAGATATTTGGGGGAAAATAAAGAGGAAATTGTTTATTTAAGATATTTGGGGGAAAATGAGGAAGTGGTGACTGTTTACTTACTTCCAGTATTTACTTGGATTTCAGTACCTTATATATATTTGCTGATTTACTAACTTTACATGCCTACCGTGTTCATCACATGCTGTTAAATTAATTTGCTGGACCTTGATTAGTGTCTAATTCGACCTCTCGTTACTACCTCTCTGAGGTTAGGCGCTCTACTTACTAAGTACACGTTGTTTTTGTACTCATGCTACACTTGCTGTGCATTTTTATTGCACAGGTACTTTCATAGTGGCATGCCTTATTTAGAGACTTAGGCGAGCTGCACCATCCGGAGGTGATCCACAGCTGACAAAGTCTCCCTGGTACTGTATTATTTCATATTTAATTCCTTGTCCAACTTGTATTTCGGACAAGCTTTGTGATGATTGTATAAAATTTTAGAAATTACTCATGTACTTGTGACAATGGGTTCTGGGATATGTTGGGATATAATTGCTAAACAAGCCAAATCGAAAGGAAACACAATACAAGCCAAATCGAAAGGAAACATAATACAATAGAGAACACCAATAACTCAACTCCACGTCGGTTTGTTCACATCGGGCCTTAGCCATTAAAATCCATAACTGGTACAAATCTTTGAACAGAAATTCATATGAAATTTTTTTGCAAATAAAATCATTTTTGTATGGAAGAGTTTCCTTTGAAAACATACTTTCTCCAAAAGTAGATATAAGTATTATTAGTAGAGAGAATTACGTGAAACAAAGTTTCTTTCAAAATACGAAACTTCCCAAGGATGGTATCCCAATGAAAGACTTCCAAATATCATTTTAGGCAAGATTAGTACTTTTTAAATATACATTCAATGTAAAAGTCATTCAAATATAATCATTTCAAAACCGTTGCTTTTTCAATAATACTTTTCAATAAAATCCCTTGATCAAAATCTCCTCAAAATTTATCCACCGGTACTCAGTCCCTAACTCAGAAATTTGCCATGCAGTACAGGAGGAATATCAAATCTTGCCAATAAATGCAGTAGGAGATCAGTAGGAATAGCCAAATTAAGATCAACAGGATAAAATACAAAGACAAGCGCACGGCATCACCCTTCGTGCTTTTACTCTCATCCACACCAAAACAAGTGCACAACATCACCCTTCGTGCTTTACTCTCATCCTCATCAAAACAAGTGCAGTATATAGCTAACAGGAACAATGGAAATAATAATGCATAAAACACTTACCACGGACTGCCTCCTAGTGCATAACCTCACAAACACTAGGCACGGAATGTCCCTTCGTGCATAACCTCACAAACACTCAGCACAGAATGTCCCCTCGTGCAATAAATAAATAAAACTCGGCATGGAATGTCCCCTCGTGCAATAAATAACTAAACACTCGGCACTGAATGTTCCCTCGTGCATATCCTCACAAACACTCGGCACGGAATGTCCCCTCGTGCAATAAATAAATAAAAACTCGACACGGAATGTCCCATCATGCATAAATAACATAAACAACAATTTAACAAGGGAAATCAACACTAAGAACCATAAATCACAACATCCTGGCAAGGGAGTCAACAACGAAAACAATATCATTAACAGTATAAACAAGAATAGAAATCATACCATCCCATCAAGGGAGTGAACAATGAAAACAACATCATCCCGGCAAGGGAAATAACTATAAATAACCTCGCCTAAACAATTAACTTTACGAAATAAAGCTCAGCTCAAACAAGGGCCCAATAATAGGTAACATCAAGAAAACACCAACAACATAAATGTTTATCAACTAGGTCCAAGTGGCACATGAGGGTCAAAACATATAAAGCACAATGTACGACTCACGGGCATGCTTGACACCAATGAACGGATATTCTAACCACAACTAAACAACTATAAAGCTAGATAACACTAGTATAGTCAATTTAGCAGTTTTAGGAAGCAAGTATAGCATGAAGATAAGAGCGGTAAGATATTCAATTAATTCAATTAAGATCAAATCGCCAACAAAGGAATCCAAAAGCAAGGAATTATAATCTAAGCAGGAAATGATGAAATTAACAACCAAGGATTCAAATGTAACAATTACAACTCATACATAGGTAACATAAGAACCTATGAATCCTAAAAGGCCAATCTATTAACAAATAAGTCCATGTACGCACTAGTCACCTTGTATACACAGACTACAATCAACAAGGAAGACTCAATCCTAAGGGGTAGTTCCCCCACACAAGGTTAGGCAAGATACTTACCTCGACACCAAAAATCCATATCAAGCCTTAGCACCGCTTTCTTTTCGAACCCGACTCCAAAACAATCGTATCTAGACATAATCGACTCAATAAATTCAATAAATGCTAAACAATTCAATTTCAATGCCTAATTATATATTTCCCAACATTCTTCCAAAATTTCCAATATTCGACCCCAGGCCCGCTTGGTCCAAACACGAGGTTCGGACCAAAACCCGATCACCCATTCACCCACGAGCCCGAATGTATAATTTGTTTTGAAATCCGACCCCAAAATGAGGTCAAATTCCCAAATAGTCGAAAAGCCCTAACTCTACCCAAATCCCTAATTTGCTACCATTAATCTCATGTTTTAGGCCAAAAATGTAATGGGTGTTGATAAAAATGGAAGAAAACAAGTCAAAGATTACATACCCAAGAGATTATGGTGTAGAAGTTCTTCAAAAATCGCCCAAGAGGTATGGAGAAGATGAAATTTATAAAAAATGGAGGAAATCCCATGACTATTCTGTTTTTGGGACTAAATAATAAATGGGCGGATTTTAGTCTATGCGATCGCGAAGAAAGGTATGCGATCGCATAGTGCACTAGTTCCCTATCCATGATCGCGAACGAAGGACTGTGATCGCATAGAATCGTCGACCCTTACACTACGCGTTCGCGAACAGAGAAATGCGATCGCACAACATCACTACCCAGCCCTCGAGATACCCTATCCTCCTATGCGATCGCAACTACGCCTATGCGATCGCATAGTGCAACAGACCCTTCCCACACTCACACTGCTATGTGATCGCGAATGTACCTATGCGATCGCATAGTGTTAAATACAAGACACCAGAAACTTAACTTTACACAAGATATTTCTATGTTTTTACACCCGACACCTACCCGAAACTCTACCAAGCCCTTGGGGATCAAAACGTAATATGCACACAATCTCAAAAACATCCTACAGACCTATTCGAGTAATCAAATCCCCAAAATAATATCATAAACATCAAATTAAACCACAAAAATCAATGAAATTTCTCAAAACTTCTTTAAACATTAAATTTTGCATTTAAGGTCCGAATCACGTCAAACCAAATTCGTTTATTACCAAACTTCATGTATAACACATATAAATCATATCGAACCTATATCGGGCTCCGGAACCAGGATACGGGGCCGATATCACAGGTTTCACCTCAAATTTCATTTTTAAAATATCTTATATTTTTTCAGAAAATAATTTCTTTAAAAAATTCATTTCTTGGACTTGGGACCTCGGAATTCGATTCCAGGCATACGCCCATGTCGCATATTTTCCTATGGACCCTCCGGGACCGTCAAATCACGGGTCAGGGTTCGTTTACCCAAAACGTTGACCGAAGTCAACTTTTATTCAAATTTCTAATATAAAAATTATCATTTTTATTAGTTTTTCACATAAAGGTTTCCCGGTTACACGCCCGGGCTGCGCATACAAATCGAGGTGAGATATAAGGAGGTTTTCACGACCTCGAAAAACAGAATTAGCTAGAAATATACGGGATGAACTTTTGGGTCATCACATCCTCCCCCTCTTAAGCAAACGTTTGTCCTCGAACGTGCCAAGATTCACCTTGAACTCATCCAATCACAGATGGTATACTTTCAACACATAGTTGAGGGTGATCCCACGTCACCCCAACCCACATAAGCCCGTTGAAACAGTCACAACCGCAATATAGCCTTCACATCACCACCGACAAGCCTCACATCTCTACTTCTCACCCTCTACTCATTTACAAAAGACCCGATTCTTAATCCATATCCGGCATCAGCCTCAATCAGCTGCATCGAATCATGACTACGCCCACAAGGCACGACTACACAACATGGCACATCACACATAGGCTCAATAGCACTTCTGATCACAATAACTGCTCCAAATCAGCTCAACATTGGCGATTAGCCCCACATATGGAATAACTTTGTATCGAAACCCCATAATACTGATAACGATGCAAGGAGCACAAAAATTTCATTATTAAACACCCGAATCACCAAGACACAACTAACACCACCTGGCACACATCTCGCAAACTGAACTAAAGAACCACATAATGAAATGATTGAATATGAAAATAGAAACATATAAAGGAACTATCAAACAAGCCCATAGGCACAACTCTCTATCAATACCGACTCATAAAAATAAATATAACAAGGAATAAGCAAAGCATATGAACAAATCACAAGGATTCCATCCTGATAAAATTCCACCGAGGTACTCAACCCGGTCCAAATATATTGAATCAAAAATATCACGAGGTCCTCTCCCTCAACTCCGAATCACATACCGAAAATATATCATACCAATTAAAATTCCTCCACTAATTCATCTCAGCTGATAAAAATCATAACGGTAGCTGATCTCACACCTCGATGGAGTATAATATCAAAACTCGTAAACAAAATACTCAGTAAAATCATATAAAGCTCACCACGAAGAACAACAAGGACTCACTTCCAGTTTCACCACTATCAAGAATGAAATAAAAAACGATACACACGGGCTACTACTCATAGAATCTCCCAACATGAGCAAACACAAAATGGAGTGCAAAACATGGAAGTCATTTATAAATGAAACAACAAATAAGGGAACTCGTCCCGACCAGTAGAACTATAATGAAATACAATTGGTGCCCCTCTGTCACATATCAAAACATACCTGTGTGATAATATATGGCACATCTGCCTCTATTTTACTATATGCAACGCATTCACGGGTCGGGCCTCCCCCTTTTATGCGCCTTCTACACACCTACCTGAATCATGGGACGATCTCTCATCGTGTGGATAACATCTGCACACTGAAAACAATCTCGCTGCCGACATGGTTGTGGAAAAACACACAATACGAATCCTCTGAGACCCATAAGCACCTTAAAACCCCCATGCGGCGATGGTAATGCTAACTGAACTGGTTGACCCACAATACTTCTGTGTCGTACCTTGCCTCCATAATACGGACCGGTAGATTCCTCCGATCTAAGAGGCCTCATTGCCTCCTTGAACTCTCGCCCTGATCTCATCTGTCCTCTTAGTCCCGGTCCCACATGCGCTCTAACCGACGAGCGATCCCTACTACCTGCTGAAATGGGGCATCCTACTCTAACTCTCGAGTCCGGCTAAATCGAATATCATGCCTGAAACTCCAAAATTACTCTACGAACTTATCTCCTAACTGAAGCAACCAAGCGAAGTGCATGTCTGGCCAACTCATTGAATGTAACGGCATGCTCTATTGGTGACACAACACCCTGACGCAACTGCTCAATCACCGTGCGCCGAACATCTCGGAGGATCTGGAGTGCAAATTCCCTCAAAAGTATCTCTGAAAACTGAATCCACTCAATTGAAGCTAACTCGACCAGGTTACCCCCAACTTATATGCCGCCATCACTGATCAACCCACTACTCTGAACCCGAGACCTGACAAAAGAAAACCCGCTCGCCTCCACAATACCCGAAGCGCAAAGAATATAGTGACACCCTCCAGGAAACCCTGGGCACCATCTACCGCCAATCCACTAAAACATAGAAGGGTGATACTTTATGTACCTCTCAAGTCCAAGGCATTCTTCCCCCGAGGCTACTGTCCTTACCACGGGCTGAAGTGAAACCACATGCCGTGCTTCCATAACAACTGGAACCTGACCAATAGGAACTCGCTACTCTGGAGTGTAGACGGTGGGAGTCTGAACTCCTCCACTAATCTGTGAAGCAACTGGTGCACTAGAATCAACCCTGCATGAGTCAATGTACCACTTATACTCAAAATTGCGCTCAGGTCTCCTGAAGTCCAGGGTAGCAATAGGCACCCCCAGTACTTGTCCTCCAACTAGAACTATTGGCGACTCATCAACGACTGCTCTGCTAGGCATCTTAACTACGGCACGTGCTCCTCATTGGCCTCTGTCTCTGACCCTTGCGACATTTGCTTCGGAGTAACATCATCATGAATCGTCGGTCGTGTCCTCACCATCGGTGAGAGAGTGGAACAATAATTTTCAAACATCAAGATCAATAAACCCGCACAGTAGGAATGAAGGAAGAAATTGTCCTAATAGTTCCATAGCCTCTCGAAGATAAGTACAGACGTCTTTGTACCGATCCGCAAGACTCTACTAAACTCGCTTATGACTTGTAGTACCTATGAACCTAGAGCTCTGAACACAACTTGTCACGACCCAAATTTCCCTCTGTTGGGTATCGTGATGGAACCTATTATTAGGGACTAGGTAAGCCTAACATTTCCACTGAACAACAACAATAATAAAGGAATTATAACAGTCTCGATATAGAAATCTTGACAGATTTTACAATTTCGCAAAACCCGATAAATACAAGTCATAAGATTTACGAATCTTCTAAAACTTCTAAGTACAACTGTTTGGAAATCAATACAACAGTGTATGAATGATAAATACAAGAAAGTGACTCTGACACCTGCGAACGCCGCAGCAGGTTACCTTGAGTCTCCTCGACAATCATCCCACACAGCTACTACAATACATATACCTGAATCTGCACAAAAAAATGTGCAGGAGTGTAGTATGAGCGCACCACAGCGGTGCACAATACAAATCAAGACTAACCTCGGTGAAGTAGTGACGAGGACTAGTCAAGACATCACTGTTCTATCAAATAAATTACATGAATATATAAATGACAGAACGTTAAATCTAACTAAGACTTCACGGAATACTTCACAACAATGACGAGATAAAGTGGAAGGAAATTACAGAAATCAATCACGAAACAGAACAAAAATACACAGAGAGATGGACAGCAAAACAAGCTGAATCGAAAGGAAACACAATATAATAGAGAACATCAATAACTCAACTCCACGTCGCTTTGTTCACATCAGGCCTTAGCCATTAAAATCCGTAACTGGTACAAATATTTAAACAGTAATTCATATGAAAAACTTTTACAAATACAATCATTTTTGTATGGAAGAGATCCTTTGAAAACATACTTTCTCCAAAAGTAGATATAAGTATATTTAGTAGAGAGAATTATGTGAAACATAATTTCTTTCAAAATACGAAACTTCCCAAGGATGCTTTCCCAATAAAAGACTTCCAAATATCATTTTAGGCATACTAGTGCTTTTCAAATATACCTTCGATGTAAAAGTCGTTCAAATATAGTCATTGCAAAAGCATTGCTTTTACAATAATACTTTTTAATAAAATCCCTTGATCAAAATCTCCTAAAAATTTATCCACCAGAACTTAGTCCGTAACTCAGAAATTTACAATGCACTACAGGAGGAATATCAAAATCTTGCCAATAAATGCAGTAAGAGATCAGTAGGAATATCAAAATTTAGAACAACAGAATAAAATACAAAGACATGAGCACGACATCACCCTTCGTTCTTTTACTCTCATCCTCACAAAAATAAGTGCACGACATCACCCTTCGTGTTTTATTCTCATCCTCATCAAAACAAGTGCAGTAAATAGCAAATAGGAACAATGGAAATTATAATACATAAAACACTCGGCACGGAATGTCCCCTCGTGGATAACCTCACAAACACTAGGCACGGGATGTCCTCTCGTTCAATAAATAAATAACACTCGGCACAAAATGTCCCCTCGTGCAATAAATAAATTAACACTCGGCACGGAATGTCCCCTCGTGCAATAAATAAATAAGCACTCGGCACGGAATATCCCCTCGTGCATAAATAACATAAACAACAATTTAACAAGGGAAATCAACAATAATAACCATAAATCACAACATCCCGGCAAGGGAGTCAACAACGAAAACAATATCATTAACAGTATAAACAACAAGAGAAATCATACCATCCCCACAAGGGAGTCAACAATGAAAACAACATCATCCTGGCAAGCGAAACAACTATAACTAATCTCGCCTAAACAATTAACTTTACGAAATAAAGCTCAGCTCAAACAAGGGCCCAATAATAGGCAAAATCAAGAAAATACCAACAACATAAATGTTTATCAACTAGGTCCAAGTAGCACATGAGGGAAAATCATATAAAGCACAATGTAAGACTCACAGGCATATTTGACAACCACGAATGGATATTCTAACTAGCTACACAACTATAAAGCTAGATAACACTAGTATAATCAATTTGGTAGGTTAGGAAGCAAGTATAGCATGAAGCTAAGAGCGGTAAGATATTCAATTAAGATTCAATAGCCAACAAAGGAATCCAAAAGCAAGTAATTCTAATCTAAGAAGGGAAGGATGAAATTAACAACAAAGGATTAAAATGTAACAATTACAACTCATACAAAGGTAACATAAGAGCCTACAAATCCTAAAAGGCCAATCTATTAACAAATATGTCCAAGTACGCACTCGTCACCTCGTATACACAGACTACAATCAACAAGGAAGACTCAATCCTAAGGGGTAGTTCCCCCACACAAGGTTAGTCAAGATACTTACCTCGACTCCAAGAATCCATATCAAGCATCTAGAACCGCTTTCCTTTCGAACCCGACTCCAAAACAATCGTATCTAGACATAATCGACTCAATAAAATCAATAAATACTAAACAATTCAATTCCAATGCCTAATTATAGATTTCCCAACATATCTTCCAAAATTTAAAAAATTCAACCTCGGGCCCTCTTGGTTTAAACACGAGGTTCGGACCAAAACCCGATCACCCATTCACCCACGAGCCCGAATATATAATTTGTTTTGTAATCCAACCCCAAAACGAGGACAAATTCCCAAATGGTCAAAAAGCCCTAAGTCTACCCATATCCCTAATTTTCTACCATTAAACTCATGTTTTAGGCCAAAAATCTAATGGCTGTTGATAAAAATGGAATAAAACAAGTCAAAGATTACTTACCCAAGAGATTATGGTGAAGAAGTTCATCAAAAACCGCCAGATGAATTTATGAAAAATGGAGGAAATCCCGTGACTATTATGTTTTTGGGACTAAATAATAACTGGGCGGATTTTAGTCTTTCCGATCGCGAAGAAAGGTATGCGATCGCATAGTGCACTGGTTCCCTATGCTCTGCGATCGCGAACGAAGGAGTGCAATCACACAGAATCACTGATCCTTACCCTACACGATCGCGAATAGAGAAATGCGATCGCACAGCTTCACTACCCATCCCGCACCTATCATATCCTCCTATGCGATCACAACTACACCTATGTGATCGCATAGTGAAACAGAACCTTTCCCCACTCACACTGCTATGAGATCGCGAATGTACCTATACGATCGCATAATGTTAAACACCAGACACCAAAAAATGAACTTTACAAAAGATTTTTCTATGTTTTACAACCCCGACACCTACAGAAACTCTGCCGAGCCCTCGGGGCTCAAAACTCAATATCCACACATCCTCAAAAACATCCTACAGACCTATCGAGTAATAAAATCACCAAAATAACATCAGAAGCATCGAATTAAACCTCAAAAATGAATGAAATTTCTCAAAATTTCTTTAAACATCAAATTTTGCATTTAAGGTCTGAATCACGTCAAACCAAATCCGTTTATTACCAAACATCACAGGTAACACATATAAGTCATATTGAACCTGTACCGGGCTCCAGAACCATGATACGGTCCCGATATAACAAGTTTCACCTCAAATTTCAATTTCAAAATCTCTTATATTTTTCACAAAACAATTTCTTTTAAGAATTCATTTCTCAGACACGGGACCTCGGAATTCGATTTCGGGCATACGCCCAAGTCCTATATTTTCTTACTGACCCTCTGGGATCGTCAAATCACGGGTCCGAGTCCGTTTACCAAAAATGTCGACCGAAGTCAACTTTTAGTCAAATTTCATGAAGTGAATAATACGGGGTGACCTTTTGGGTCATCACAAGACGTGAATAATCCTGATCAATGACATGAAGCACTAACTTTCATTTTCTTTTCTATGAAGGGAAAAAAAAGAAGCTCAATTTATAGCTTGTGACATCGTCTCTGGTGGGCATGACATGTTACATTTTTCTTTTTGAGACTGTCACGACCCAAATATTTTCTCCGTTGGGTATCGTGATGGCACCTAGTCTTAAAGACTAGGTGAGCCTAATTTCATGGAATAGGAAAAATAATAAATAAAATCTAATATTTTTCAAAAATAAATAATTATTTATACATTGTATATTCCAAAAAACCTATAAGTACAAGTCATAAGCTTTATAAAGAGTTTTACTACAACTTCAAAATACCACTGTTGGGGGATAAGTGAAAACAGTGTAAATACAAAATAGGAAGGTGACTTCGAAGCCTACGAACGTAGAAGTAGGTTACCTTGAGTCTCCTCAGAAATAGTCTGCACAGCTACTAACAATCAATACCTGGATCTGCAGAAAAAATGTGCAGAAGTGTAGAATGAGCACACCACAGTGGTGCCCAGTAAGTATCAAAACTAACCTCAATGAAGTAGTGATGAGGACTAGTCAAGACACCCACTGGTCTAATAAATCAACAGGCATAAATATAGGAATGACAGGGCATGAAACCTATGTAATGACTACACAACATAGTTAGCAACATAACAACTGCAATGCGGAAGGAAATACAACAATTAACGACGGAACATAATAAAAATACACAGAAGGATGGACGAGAAAATAGCCCAAGTCTGGAAATCACAACACAATAAGGACAAATAGTAACACAACACTGAATTAGTCTCTACACAAGGCCTTGGCCACAAATACCATTAAAATGGTTAAATCTTTGAGTGTAAACTTTCACCCACAATTTTCTATATTGAAAACATTAAGGTAAGATCCTTTTTAAAGGGGAAGTTCTTTTGAAATATAATTTTCCCAACAGATGTCTCTCAGACATAATTTCTTCAATATCAAAGATTTTCAAATATATTTTTCCAAAGAAAGTGTCCCTAAAACATAGTTTTTCTGCAACATAAACATTTTTCAAATATTCTCTTCCAAAGGGATATTCTTCAACATAAGTTAGTTTAACATAATCATTTTTCAAATATCGTTTTTCCAAAAGAATGTCCTTCAACATAGTTTTATTCAGGATAATTGTATTCCAAATTGGACTTTCCGGTATAATTGTCTTTCAAACATAATTTTTTGATAAAATCTACCGGGATCCCGTCTCGTAGTCCCTAATTCATCACACAATACAAAGGATCTTCCGGAATACGTCCGTAGTCCCAAAATAAATATGCAGTACATGGGGAAAGATCCTGAAATACGTCTGTAGCCACCAATATAAATATGCAGTACAGGGGGAAAGCTCCTGGAATACGTCCGTAGTCCCAATTTAAATATCCAGTACAGGAGGAAAGCTCCAGGAATACGTCTGTAGTCCGAATTTAAATATGCAGTGCAACAACCAAAGATAACAAGTATAGCACGACAGAAGACTCGTATATCACCACATCAAATACAAAGCAACCAGGACAATTACACAAGATACGACGAATAAATCAATACAAGAACTTCAATTCACAAAGAAACAGTAGAGTATCGTTCGCAAGTAATAATCACAACACATAATACTTAGTGCAAAAGGGAAGAACTTGACCAGGGAAAAACAAGACAAGCAACCAATCCACAAATTCTGTGATGACCCACAAATGTCATCTTTAATTTAAACAATTATTAATGTGAATTACATTCCTTTTTCTAGTAACATATCGCTTATGAAGTCACTGTTAGAATTATTTTCATGTAGTGTTACGTTTATTGGATTGTGTATGTGTTGTTAGGATTGGTTTCTTGGATTCTTCTGACAGGTGGATAGGCCTAGATACAAAGGAAACTCTGGCAAAATTTTGGGAAAATTTGGGAGTTAGAGATGTGTGAAAAGAGAGAAAGTCATGCTAAGTGTTTGGGGGTCGACTCTACTTCTTAGCCGATGACTATTAACATGATGGATATGCATAGGATATGGTAGTAAGTGTAAGATGCATATTAAAAGTGATTTTAGGTCTAAGGGGAGGCCTAGGTTTAAGCCAAGTTGAAAAATCACACGATGGACTAAAATTTTAAATGTGTACGCACGAGACCTCACTTTGGACGAGCATATCTACATATATATGAGTTTTTATGTGATGTAAAACCTATCAAATTAAATCTATTTGATTCTAGTTTCCAACGCATCAAAACATTTGTCATTTGGAGGTGTATAGTGAAAGTTATGACCATTTTACTAGACTGTGTCATAGCATGCTCAATAGCGCGCCCAGTAGCTAATTTGATATGTTTTTGCCTTGCAAACGCGACTGTAGCACGACCGTGCTAGTAAAAAACCTATAATACCCCTAGACAGTTTATAAACCGACTTTCTCCCATTTTTAGTCATTCAAGCTCGAATTTTGGCGATTTCAAAGGGGGTTTTCACGATTTTGACTTGGGCAAGTATCCTATAACTGAAAGTTATTAAATTCATAAATCTATGTCAAGATTCATCATTTATTTTGGATTTGGATGAAAGAAACTGGGGCTTTTGTAAATCTTTCCAAAAATGAAAATTTAGGATTTGAAGGTCCATTTGACATCGGATTCGATAATTTTTGTACGGTTGAACTCGTATCGGAATGGGTGTTTGGAATTTGTAAGTTTCTACGGGATTTAAATTATGGGTCCCACTGCTGAATATTAAAATGAATTTCGGATTTTTGTTCGAAAAATTAGTTAATTCTTATGGAATTCATTTCTACTATCTGTGTTGAGTATTTCGAATTGTTTTTGAATAGATTTGAAGATTTCGGAGACAAACTCAAAAGGATAATCTTTGGTCGAGTAACTGATTGGAATTTGCAAAACGAGGTAAGTGTTTGGCTTAACCTTAGCTTAAGGGAATATGTGTTGTGTTCTATTTTCTATGTGTAAGTATTATGTTCGACGTATATGTAAGGTGACGAGTACCTATACGTTGGTGTCAAGCATGCCTTGAGTCGAATATTTTGATTTATGTGGTTTTCACTTTGTAGTTATCTATGTTGGTGGAAATTCCTTGATGTTGAATAGTGTTGAGTATTATTTGCAGTTGAAGATTTTTATGTGAAGTTATGTACTAAGTGAGATTGGATTTCGCTGTTTTCCCTTGCCGAGATGGTATTAATTCCACCGTTGAATCCTTTGCCGGGACGTTATGGTTTTATTTCTGGTTACTCTGTTATTGTTCCTTTTTGGATTGCTATCATTTGATGTGTTTGGGTGAGGAAGAGTGTAAAAGCACTAAGGGTGATATCGTGCATGAGATTGTGAATGCACGAAGGGTGATGCAGTGCCGATATTGTGATTTGAAAAGCACGAAGGGCGATGACGTGCCATGATCTGAGAGATAATGCACGAAGGATAGTGTCGTTCAATGATATTGTGAGGTAAAAGCACGATGGGTGATGCTGTGCCAAATATATTGATTTCGATGGTGAGGACGTGAGTAAAATCATTAAGGGTGATGCAGTGCACTTGGTTTGGTATTACTATTCGTTTCCTTAAAATAATATCTAAATTGTGTCTTACCTCTTTATTTCCATTATTTGAAATTTCCTCCCCTCAACATGTTCCCCTTTTTCCTTTATGCTTAACTGCTTAAACTGCACACGTTGACTTTGGTTGTTGTGACCTAGCCTCGTCACTACTTCGTCGAGGTTAGGCTCGGCACTTACTCAGTACATGGGGTCGGTTGTACTGATGCTACACTATGCACTCTTTTTTGCAGATCCCGGTACTGGACCATACGGACCATAGATGGAGGTTGCTGCCTTCAGTCCATTGGAGACCCCGAGGTAGTCCTGTAGGCGTCGGCAAGCCTTGGCGTCCCTTCCTACTTCTTTTCTAGTATTCTGGTCTAGTTACTTCAGAAACAAATGTACTTATTTCATTCAGACCGTTATATGTATTATTCATAGACAGTTCATGAGTTTGTGACTCCAAAGTTCTAGGATTGGTTGTTGTGCAAGTTCGTACAGGCAGACATTGAGTTTGGAATAAGATAAATTGGATATTTACATTGTCTTGCCTAGGGTTCAACGTCAGGCGCCATCACGGTCCCGATGGTAGGAAATTTGGGTCGTGACAAGTTGGTATCAGAGCACTAGGTTGCCTAGGTCTCACAAATTCATGGACAAGCTTAGTAGATTCTGAGGCATCAGTAGGGAGACGTCTATGCTTAACTCCCAAATGCTGCAGAGTTTAGGAATAGCTTCACATCAATTTTTCTCTGTCGTGCGATTTTAATTCTAAATGCTAATTGCATTTGTACTCTATTCTCTCGCAGATGGCGAGAACACGTGCTTCTTCATCCATTGATCAGCAGCTTGAGTTTCCATTTGCAGCTCCTACAAGAGGCCGAGGATGAGGATGAGGCCGTGCTAGAGGCCGAGGTAGGGGCAGAGCTCAACCTAGAGCAGCAGCCCTAGTGGGGGAGCCTCAGGTAGAGTTTGCCGATGAGTTTCTTGCCAACACAGTCCCGGTTGGGCAAGCTCAGGTTGCCGAGGGATTCATTGCCACCCTAGTACTCCAGGATGCTCTAGTCCATCTAGTGGGCCTCATGGAGAGTGTCGCTCAAGTAGGTTTGCTTCCTGCAGCACTAGTCGTCTCTCAGGCTGGGGGAGGAGCCTTGTCTCCCGCTACTCGCACTTCGGAGTAGTTGGCTCCTCAATTTCAGACTCCAGTAGCTCAGCCAACTGGGGTAGTTCAGCCGTGTATTATGGCTCAGACCTGTGATGGAGAAGTTATGTCTGCTGATGCTTTGTGGAGGTTGGACAGGTTCACCATGATTTTCAGTACTACTTATAGTGGTGCATCTCCAGAGGATCCCCATGATTATTTGGATAGTTGCTATGAGGTTCTAGGGAACATGGGGATAGTGGAGACCAAAGGGGTCGATTTTGCTACCTTTCATCTGTCAGGTCCCTCCAAGACTTGGTGGAGAGATTATTGTTTGGCCAGACCAGTTGGATCATCGGCCTTGACTTGAGCACAGTTCACTCAGCTATTTCTGGAGAAGTTTCTTCCCATCACTCAGAGAGAATATCTTCAGAGACAGTTTGAGCGTCTCCAGCAGGGCTCTATGACCGTCACTCGGCATGAGACAAGAGTTGTTACCTTGTCCCGACATACAATTATGATACTTCCCAACTAGAGAGAGAGCGTGAGGAGATTTATCGAGGGGATAGCTTAGTCGATCAGATTGCTGATGCCAAGGATAGAGGGAGTGAGATTTCTTTAAAGGATGCAGCCAATGTGGCCAGACGAGTTGAGATGGTTCTGTTGTAGGGGGGTTGTCATGGGCCTTACAAGTGAACCTGTCATTTTGGCAGGTTCAGTGGCGCCTCATGTGGAGGCACGGATTCTTTTAGTAGGGGCCACCCTCCTAGGTTGTTTCATTCGGCACATCAGGTTTCTCGCAGTTCTCCAGGTGGTTGTGGTTCTCATATGTAGTATTCTAATCGGTTGCCCTACAGTGCACCATCAGCTCCTATCAGTGCACCACCGATTCAGGGTTTTCACTGTAGTTACTCAGGTCGTCATGGTCACGTTCAGGGTCATCATCCTCCGCATCGAGGGCTTGTTATACTTGTGGTGATCAGAGGCATATTGCTAGATTTTGCCCTCTAGCCTCTAGCAGTTATCAGCACCAGGGTTCTCGCGCCATGGTGCCAGCACTAGGTATTCCACCACCCATTTAGCCAGCTAGAGGTGGGGGTCGAGGTGTTAGAGGTGGAGGCCAGGCCGCTAGAGGTAGAGGTCAGCCAGTAGGAGGCCGTCCCAGGGATGTAGTTCAGATTGGTGGGGCCCAGCCCCGATGTTATGCTATTCTAGCAACACCTGAGGTTGAGGCCTCCGATGCAGTTATCACAGTAATGGTTTCAATTTGCAGCAGGGATGATTCAGTATTGTTTGATCCAGGGTCCACATATTCCTACTTGTCATCTTATTTTGCTCCTTATTTGGTTATGCCTCGCGATTCTCCGAGTACTCCTGTATATGCGTCTATACTAGTGGGTGATTCTATTATAGTAGATCGTGTCTACCATTCATGTGTAGTTGTTATTGGTGGTCTTGAGACTAGTGTAGATCTTCTGCTCCTGGATATGGTAGATTTTGATGTTATTTTGGGGATGGATTGGTTGTCACCTTATCATGCCATAATGGACTGTTATGCTAAGACCGTGACATTATCATTACCAGGGTTACCTCGACTGGAGTGGAGGGGGACTCCTGCTCATTCTTCCAGCAGAGTTATCTCATATATGAAGGCTCGGCGCATGGTTCGGAAGGGGTGCTTGTCCTATTTGGCTTATGTTCGTGATTATAGTGTCGAGGTTCCCTCTATGGACTATGTTCCCATAGTCTGTGCATTTCCAGAGGTGTTACCTGCAGACTTTCCGGGGATGCCACCGGACAGGGATATTGACTTTTGCATTGATTTGGCTCTGGGCACTCAGCCCATTTCTATTCCTCTATATCGTATGGCCCTGCCAGAGTTGAAATATTTCAATGAACAATTGCAGGATTTTCTTGATAAAGGATTCACTAAGCCTAGTGTCTCGCCTTGTGGTGCATCGGTGTTGTTTGTTAAGAAGAAGGATGGGTCGATGAGGATGTGTATAGATTATCGGCAGTTGAACAAGGTTACCATCCAGAACAAGTATCCATTTCGGGGAATTGATGATTTGTTTGATCAGCCTCAGGGTTCCAAGGTATTTTCGAAGATTGATATGAGATCTCGCTGCCATTAGTTGGGGATTAGGGCATCTGATGTCCCTAAGACAACTTTTTGCAGTTGAGGATTATGGCATCTGATGTCCCTAAGGTATTTTCGAAGATCGATTCGTTCGTGATTGTCTTCATTGATGATATTCTGATTTATTCCCACAGCCGGGAGGAGCACGAGCAGCACCTTCGAGTCGTTCTTCAGACTTTGAAGGATAGTCAGTTGTATGCTAAGTTTTCTAAGTGTGAATTCTGGTTGAGCAAAGTTTTATTCCTAGGTCACGTTGTATCAGCATAGGGTATCCAGGTGGATCCCAAGAACATTTCAGCAGTCAGGGATTTGTCTAGACCCACGTCAGCTACAGAGATTCGGAGTTTCTTGGGCTTAGCAGGTTACTATCTTCGGTTTGTGGAAGGCTTTCCATATGTTGTAACCCCGATGAGCAGGTTGACTCGGAAGGGTGCCCAGTTTAGGTGGTCAGTTTCGGTGGTCAGATGAGTGTCAAGCGAGCTTTCAGAAGCTCAATGAAACCTTGACCATTGCACCAATGTTGGTTTTGCTCACGAGTCCAGGGCCATATACTGTATATTGTGATACTTCTCGGGATGGAGTTGGTGCAGTGTTGATGAAGAAAGGCAAGGTTATTGCATATGCTTTGGATCAGTTGATGATCCACGAGAAGAATTATCCAGGTCATGATTTGGAGTTAGCAGCCATTGTTCATGCGCTAAAGATTTGGAGGCATTATTTATATGGCGTGTCTTGTGAGGTGTTCACATATCACAAGAGTTTGCAATATTTGTTCACGGAGAAGGAGTTGATATTGAGGTAGAGGAGATGGTTGGAGCTGTTGAAAGAATTGATATCACCATCTTATATCATCCGGGCCAGGCCAATGTTGTGGCCGATGCTTTGAGTAGGAAGTCAGCCATCATGGGTAGTCTTGCTTATATTCCAATCGGAGAGAGACCGCTTGCTTGGAATGTTCAGGCTTTAGTCAATCGGTTCATGAGATTGGATTTTTTTGAGCCCGGTCGTGTTCTAGATTATACAATTGCTCGTTCTTGATTATTTGATCTATTCGAGACCGACAGTATGATGATCCTCATTTGTGTATCCTTATGGATACTGTCCGGTACGGGGATGCCAAGCAGGTTACAGTCGATGATGATGGAGTTTTATAGATACATGGTCGTATTTGTGTACCCACTATGGATGGACTTCGTGAGTTGATATTAGAGGAGGCCCATAGTTCCCGGTATTCTATCTATCCGAGCCCCGCGAACATGTACCACGATTTGTTGTACCATTATTGGTGGAGGAGGATGGAGAAGGATATTGTGGCATATGTCGCTTGGTGCTTGAATTGTCAACAGGTAAAATACGGGCATCAGAGACCTGGCGGATTGATGCAACAAATTGAGATTCCTGAGTGGAAGTTGGAGCATATCACCATGGATTTTGTTGTTTGACTCCCATGGACCCAGAGGAAGTTCGATGCAGTATGGTTCATTGTGGATAGGATGATCAAGTCAGCGCATTTCATTCTTGTGGCAGTTACCTATTATTCAGAGAGATTGGCAGAAATCTAAGTTAGGGAGATTGTTTTCCTTAATGGTGTGCCCGTGTTTATTATTTCTGACCGAGGTACGCAGTTTACCTCGCACTTCTGAAGGGCAGTTCAGCGTGAGTTGGGCACGAGGGTTGAGTTGAGCACGACATTTCATCCTCAGATAAACGATCAGTTTGAGCATACTATTCAGATTTTCGAGGATATGCTACAAGCATGTGTCATTGATTTTGGACGCTCTTGGGATCAGTTCTTGCAATTAGCTGAGTTTGCCTACAACAACAGCTATCAGTCGAGCATTCAGATTGCTACTTATGAGGAATTATATGGTAGGCGGTGTCAGTCGCCGGTTGGGTGGTTTGATGCGGGAGAGGCTCGGTTGTTGAGTACAGAGTTAGTGTAGGATGCATTGTAGAAGTTTAAGATCATTTAGGATAGACTTCGTACAGCTTACTCAAGGCACAAGAGTTATGCCGACCACATAGTTCGTTATTTTGCATTCATGGTTGGGGAGCGGGTATTGCTTCGGGTATCGCCCATGAAAAGTGTGATGAGATTTTGGAAGAAGGGAAAGTTAAGCCCTAGATTCATTGTTCCATTTGAGATTCTTGATAGAGTGGGTGAGGTGGTTTACATACTTGCGTTGCCACCAAATTTATCACCTGTGCATCCGGTGTTTCATGTGTCTATGCTTCGGAAGTATCACGGAGATCCAACCCACGTGTTAGATTTTAGTAGTGTCCAGTTGGAAAAGGAATGACCTATGAGGAGGAGCCGGTAGCCATATTAGACTGGCAGGTTCGTCAGCTGAGATCGAATAGTTATCCTTCAGTTCGTGTCTAGTGGAGCGGTCAGCCTGCCGAGGCAGCTACCTGGGAGTCCGATTCCGATATGCAGAGCCGATATCCCATATTTTCCCTGATTCAGGTACTTTTATAATTCCATTCGAGGACGAACTTTTGGTTTAGAGGAGGAGAATGTGATGACCCAAAAATGTCATCTTTAATTTAAACAATTATTAATGTGAATGAAATTCTCTTTCTAGTAACATATTGCTTATGAAGTCGGTATTAGTATTATTTTGATGTAGTGTTATGTTGATTGGATTGTGTCTGTGTTGTTAGGATTGGTTTCTGGGATTCTTCAGACAAGTGGATAGGCCTAGTTACAAAGGAAACTCTGGTGAAATTTTCGGAAAATTTGGGAGTTAGTAAAAATTTTGGAGTTAGAGATGTGTGAGAAAAGAGATAAGTCATGCTAAGTGTTTGGGGGTCGACTCTACTTCTTATACGACGACTATTAACATGATGGATACGAATAGGATATGGTATTAAGTGTAAGAGGAATATTGCAAGTGATTTGAGGTCTAAGCGGAGGCCTAGGTTTAAGCCAAGTTGAAAAATCACACGATGGACTAAAATTTTAAATGTGTACGCACAAGACCTCACTTTGGACGCAAATATCTACATATATATGAGGATTTATGTGATTAAAAACCTATCAAATTAAAGCTCTTTGAGTCTAGTTTCCAGCACATCAAACCGTTTGTCATTTGGAGGTGTATACTGAAAGTTATGACCATTTCACTGGACTGTGTCATAGTGCGCCCAATAGCTAATTTGAGATGTTTCTGCCTTGTGAGCACTGTTGTAGCGCGGCCGCGCTAGTAAACGACCTATAATACCCCTAGACAGTGTATAAACCGACTTTCTCCCATTTTTAGTCATTCAAGCTCGGATTTTGGACCGATTTCAAAGGGTTTTTTCACGATTTCGACTTGGGTAAATGTCTAATATCCCAAAGTGATTACATTTCATAAATATATGTCAAGATTCATCAATTATTTTGGATTTGGATGAAAGAAATTGGGGTTTTTGTATATTTTTCCAAAAATGAAATTTTAGGATTTGAAGGTCCAATTGACATCGGAATTCGATAATTTTTTTTATGGTTGAACTCGTATCGGAATGGGTGTTCGATTTTGTAAGTTTTTCCGGGATTCGAAATGTGTGTCCCACTCCTGAATATTAAAATGAAATTCGGATTTTTATCCAGAAAATTAGTAAATTCTTATGGAATTCATTCGTACTATCCGTGTTGAGTATTTTGAATTGTTTGTGAATAGATTTGAAGCTTTTGGAGACGAACTCAAAAGGAAAAGCTTTGGTCGAGTAACTGGTTTGAATTTGCAAAGCGAGGTAAGTGTTTGGCTTAACCTTAGCTTGAGGGAATATGTGTTGTGTCCTATTTTCTATGTGTAAGTATCATGTTCGACGTATATGCGAGGTGACGAGTACCTATACGTTAGTGTCAAGCATGCCCCTTTGTCGAATATTGTCATTTATGTAGTTTTTTAGTAAGTAATTTTTTGAGTTTCACTTTGTAGTTATCTATGTTGGTGAAAATTCCTTCATTTTGAATAAGTGTTGAGTAATATTTTCACTTGAAGATTTTTATGTGAAGTTATGAAATAAGTGAGATTGGATATAGTTGTTTTCCCTTGCCGGGATGATATTAGTTCCACTGTGGACTCCGTTGCCGGGATGTTATGATTTTATTTCTTCTTACTTTGTTATTGTTCTTTTTTTGATTGCTATCATTTGATGTGTTTGGGTGAGGAAGAGTGTAAAAGCACGAAGGGTGATGTCGTGTGTGAGATTGTGAGTGAATGTTAATGCACGAAAGGTGATGTCGTGCCGATATTGTGATTTCAAAAGCACGAAGGGTGATTTCGTGCCATGATATGAGAGATAATGTACGAAGGATAATGTAGTGACCTGATATTGTGAGGTAAAATCACGAAGGCTGATGCCATGCCAAATATATTGATTCGGATGGTGAGGACGAGAGTAAAAGCACGAAGGGTGATGTCGTGCACTTTATTTTCGTATTACTATTTGTTTGCTTAAATTGGTATCTAAATTGTGTCTTACCTCGTTATTTCCATTATTTGATATTTTTCCCCTCAGCATGTTCCCCTTTTCCTTTATGCTTAACTGCTTATTTCTTGTTGTATTATTTTTCTCCGTATGCTATTAAACAACACAGGTTGACTTTGTTTGTCGTGACCTAGCCTCGTCACTAATTCGCCGAGTTTAGGCTCGTCACTTACTCAATACATGGGGTCGGTTGTACTGGTGCTACACTCTGCACTCTTTTGTGCAGATCCTGGTACTGGACCCTATTGCTACCTTCAGTCCAGTGGAGACCCCGAGGTAGTCCTGCAGGCGTCCGCATACCTTGGCATCCCTTCCTACTTTTTTCTTGTATTTTGTTCTAGTTTCTTCAGAAACAAATGTACTTATTTCATTCAGACCATTATATGTTTTATTCATAGACAGTTCGTGAGTTTGTGACTCTAAAGTTCTGCGATTGGTTGTTGTGAAAGTTCGTAAAGGCATACATTGAGTTTATATACCTTGTTCCATTTTGTACCACTATCCATGTTAGTGTTGTCTTTTCACATATTATTTGGTAATAATAAAGGAATAAGATAAATTGAATATTTACGTTCGCTTGCCTAGCGGGTTCAACGTTAGGCGACATCACAGTCCCGAATACAATTAAAATGATCAAACAAATTGAATATTTGGTAACATTGCATTAGTCTCCACACAAGACCTTGGCAAAAGATACCATTAATATGGTCAAATCTTCGAGTGTAAACTTACACCCGCAATTTTCTATATTGAAAACTTTAAGGTAAGATCCTTTTTAAAGGGGAAATTCTTTTGAAATATAATTTTCCCAACAGATGTCTCTCAGGCATAATTTTCTTCAAGATCAAAGCTTTTCAAATATATTTTTCCAAAGAAAGTGTCCCTAAAACATAGTTTTTCTGCAACATAAACATTTTTCAAATATTCTCTCCCAAAGGATATTCTTCAACATAGTTTTGTTTAACATAAACATTTTTCAAATATCCTTTTTCCAAAGGAATGTCCTTCAACATAGTTTTATTCAGGATAATTGTTTTTCAAATTGAAATTTCCAATATAATTGTCTTTCAAACATAATTCTTTTGATAAAAACTATCGGGATCCCGTCCCGAATTAATTACACAATACAGAGGATCTCCCGGAGTACGTCTGTAGTCCCAAACGCAATATGCAGTACAGGGGGAAAGCTCCTGGAATACGTCTGTAGTCCCATTTTAAATATGCAGTACAGGGGTAAAGCTCCCGGAATACGTTTGTAGTCCCAATTTGAATGTGCAGTGCAACAACCAAAGACAACAACTATAGCATGGCAGAAGACTCGTACATCACCACATCAAATACAAAGCAACCAAGACAATGACACAAGATACGACGCATAAATCAATACAAGAACTTCAATTCACATAGAAACAGTAGAACATCGTTCACAAGTAATAATCACGGCACATAATACTAAGTGCAAAAGGGAAAAAATTGACCAAGGAAAAACAAGACAAGTAACAAATCGACAAATTCAAGTCAACAATAACAAGACAGCACAAGTCAAATAATTCCAAGTAAGGACAAGTCGACAAAGGTATAGAGTATCTAAACTTCATTTAAGGTTGATCAGTTACGAGGACATTCAACAACTTCGCTTAAGGACAAGCAGCAAGAGAATAATCATAACATCAGTTAAAACCAAAAACAATTATAGGATGAGATGAAGATAACTACAATTTGAGATAAGCAGTAAAGAGGATCTAGTATGCCAGTAAAAAGGAGTAAATTCTTTAAATAAGTTAATTAGGAGTCAGATAGGCAAGAGGAGTAAATACGAAAGTAGGAAATCCTACATTTTGGCTAGTAAAGATGAAGCTTGAAATTTGGAAATTCAATCATGCCAAGAACAATTCATACTCGGCGAATATAAGGACATAAGATTCCAAAAAGGCAACTTTTTCCACAAATAAGTCCGAGCACGCACTCGTCACCTCGCGTACACGGACTACAACGAACATATAAGACTCAGATCCTAAGGAAAAATTCCCCCACACAAGGTTAGGCAAGATATTTACCTCAACCGCTCAAATCAAACTTGAAATCACGTTCTTCCCACGAGTATCCGACTCCAAATGGCCAAAATCTAATCGAATCAATAGCATCAGGTAAATAATACCACAAGGAACTACTTTAACTAATAAATTCGAAGGTAAATAATACTCCTCCCCTCGCTTCTGCGGAACCGCACATGTGATCCCACATCCGCAGGTGCGTAAATGACATGTTTAGCAACACAGCAATAGCCTAAGCCGAAAATTCTTCCCGTTGAGCATCCGAAACACACCTGAGGCCCCCAGAACATCAACAAAAACCACCAACCAGTCCTACTACCTTATCCCAACTTAGTCGAGCCTTCAAAACACATCACATAACATCAAAATCGCCAGTTATGCATGGATTCAAGCCTAAGAACTTATGAAATTTCCAAAATCTACAACCGATGTCGAAACACGTCAAAACTAGTCCGAATGACCTCAAATTTAACACAAATGTCATAAATGACACTACGGACCTGCATCCACTTCAGAATTCCATTCCGAGCATGATATAAAAATTTCACCTATCGGCCGAAATCGTTGAAATTCTAACTTTCGCCAATTCAAGCCTAAATCTACTACAGGCCTCGAAAACACAATCCAGACATGCTTATAGCATCGAAATCACCCAACAGATCTAATAGAGTCTAGGGAATTCCATTCCAGATCCGTCTTCACACAGTTCCAACTACGGTCCTATTTTTAAAGCTTAAACTCATATATAGGGACTATGTGACCAAAAAATATCCGATTTTCACAACTAAACATTCTGAAATTCCCATAAGCAGATATAAAAGTGGGGAAAGCAGTTACTAGGGGATCGAGGGCGCTAACTCTCAAAATGACCGACTGGGTCGTTACATTCTCCCCCTCTTAAGAAAATCGTTCATTCTCGAACGTGCCAAGATTCACCTCGAACTCATCCAATCACTAATTGCACGCTTCCAACACACACCTGTGGGTGATCTCACGTCACCCCGACTTATATAAACCTGATGAAACCATCACAATTGCAATTTAGCCTTTCTATTACCACCGAGATGCCTCATACCTCAACTTCTCACCTTCTACTCATTTCCAATAGACCCGATTCTAAGTCCATATCCGGTATCAATCCCAACCAGCTACATCAAATCATGCCTACACCCACAATGTACGACCACACAACATAACACACCACACATAGGCCCTTAATAACACTTCTAATAACAATAGCTGCCCGAAATAAATGCAGCATCGACAATTAGCCTCATATCCGATAGAACTCTGTTTCAAACTTTCATCACACTGGTAATAATGCAAGAAACACGAGGACCTCATACATGACACCCACCCAGCCACAACTAATACCATCGAGCTCTCACCCTGCAAGCTAAAACTCAAGCAGCACATAACGAAAATGACTGAATATGAAAAGAGGAACACATAAGGAAACTATCAAACAAGCCCGACAGGCACAACTCTTTATCAATGCTAACCTACAAAACAATATAACAAGGAAAGAATTAAAGGACATGAACTAATCACAAGGATCCCATCCTGGTATGACTCGGTGCTCAGCCCGGTTCGAACACATCGAATAACGAAGGATAACGAGGGTCTGGCCCTCAACTCTACATCACAAATAGGATCACCAACTGAAAAATTTCACTACATCGCTTCCTTCAAGAAAATTACAACACGTGTTGGCCGCCACACCAGTGGAGCATAAGAATAACAGCTCATAACCACTGTACTCAGGAATCACATGAAGCTTACCTTACTGGACAACATGAATTTACTACTAGTCCCATATCTCTCAATGAGGAATAGAAACATACGATAGACATGGGCTACCACTCACAGAATTCTCCCACCAGGAGCAAACACGAAGATAGAGTGAAGTATGAAATTTACTCATGAATGAAGCAACAAATAAGGGAACTCATCTCGGCAAGCAGACCTATAATGAAATACAGATGGTTCCCCTATGTAAAAAATCAAAACATACTGGTACGATAAAATCTAGCACAACAGCCTCCAGCCTACTATACGAAACACATCAACGGGTCGGGCCTCCCCCTCTCGGGCGCCCTCTACTCACCTGAATGCCCTGCTGTAACACATCTGCCCAGTGCCTGAGATAATCTCTCACCTTGTGACTAGTATCTCCAAATTCAAAACAACCTCTCTGCTGTCGTGGCTATATAAACTGTGCGATACGAGTACTTTGAGACACATGAGTACCTGAAATCCCATGCGAAGCTGGTAATGCAAACTGAATTGGCTGACCCACAAAACCTCTATCGTGTTGCACCTTGCCTCCAAAATAAAGACCAGCAGATCTCTCTGGTCTACGAGGCCACGTCACCTCCCTAGACTCTCTCTCCTCATCTCGTCTATTCTCTCGTTCTCGGTCCCACATGCCCTCTAATTGGTGAGCGATCCCTACCACCCGCTGAAATGAAACATACGACCCCAACTCTCGATCCATGCTGAACAAAATATCATGCATGAGCCCTTCAATGAATCTACGGACTCGCCCTCTAAGTGTAGAGACTAAGGCAGGTGCATGGTTGGCCAAATCACTGAATCTGATGGCATACTCAACACTGCATTAGTCTCTACACAAGGCCTTGGCCGCAAATACTATTAAAATGGTCAAATCTTTAAGTGTAAACTTTCACCCGCAATTTTTTATATTGAAAACATCAAGGTAAGATCCTTTTTAAAGGGGAAATTCTTTTGAAATATAATTTTCTCACCAGATGTCTCTCAGAAACAATTTTCTTCAAGACCAAAGCTTTTCAAATATATTTTTCCAAAGAAAGTGTCCCTAAATCATAGTTTTTCTGGAACATAAACATTTTAAAAATATTCTCTTCCAAAGGGATATTCTTCAACATAGGTTTGTTTAACATAAAAGTTTTTCAAATATCCTTTTTCCAAAGGAATGTCCTTAAACATAGTTTTATTCAGGATAATTGTTTTTTAAATTAGACTTTCCAATATAATTGTCTTTCAAACATAATTCTTTTGATAAAATCTACCGGGATCCCGTCCCGTAGTCCCGAATTCATCACACAATACAGAGGATTTCCCGAAATACGTCCGTAGTCCCAAAATCAATATGCAGTACAGGGGGAAAGCTCCCGGAATACGTCCGTAGTCCAAATTTAAATACGCAGTGCAACAACCAAAGACAACAACTATAGCACAGCAGCAGACTCGTACATCACCATATCAAATATAAAAAAACCAGGACAATAACCCAAGATACGACGAATAAATCAATACAGGAACTTCAATTTACAAAGAAACAGTAGAACATCGTTCACAAGTAATAATCACGGCACAAAATACTAAGTGCAAAAGGGAACAACTTGACCAGATAAAAAAAAGACAAGCAACAAATCCACAAAGTCAAGTCAACAACAAGAAGACAGCACAATTCAAATAATTCCAAGTAAGGACAAGTCGACTAAGGTATAGAATATCTAAACTTCTTTTAAGGTTGAGCAGTTAAGAGGATATTCAACATTTTCACTTAAGGACAGGAAGCAGAAGAATAATCATAACTTCAGTTAAGACCAAAAATAGTTATAAGATGAAAATAATTACAATCTGAGATAAGCAGTTTAAAGGATCTATCATGAAAGTAAAAAGGAGTAAATTCTTCAGATAAGTCAATTAGGGGTCAGATAGGCAAGAGGAGTAAATCCAAAAGTAGGAAATCCTACATTTAGGCAAGTAAAGATGAAACTAGAAATTTTGAAATTTAATCATGCCAAGAACAATTCATAGTCAAAGAATATAAGACTTGAAATTCGAAAAAGGCAACTTTTTCCACAAATAAGTCTGAGCACGCACTCGTCACCTTGCGTACACGGACTACAACCAACATAGTAGACTCAAATCCTAAGGGGAAATTCCCCCACACAAGGTTAGGCAAGATATTTACCTCAACCGCTCAAATCAAACTTGAAATCACGTTCTTGCCACGAGTATCTGACTCCAAATTGTCCAAATCTAATCAAATCAATGGCATCGGGTAAATAATACTATAAGCAACTAGTTAAACTAATAAGTTCGAAGCTAAGACGCGAAATTAGGAAGATTACCCAAAAAGTCCCCCGAGCCCATGTCTACGAAACGAGTGAATGTTTCAATTTTAGAACATCCATTCACTCACGAACTCACTCGAACAAGAATCATCGAAAATGGACGTCAAAATCTCATTCAAATCTCAGATTTCGATTTGGGGAACCTTACTCTCATTTTCATGATTTTTCACCCAAATTCATTGATTATATTGAAGAAATTGCTATAGATTAATGATATACAAGTTAAATAAGGTTAGGAATCGCTACCTATGAGTCTTCTCCACAAAACACACTCAAAATCGTCAAACCCCAAGCTCCAAATCGATTTAGAAGTTATGAAATAAATCCTTCAATTTTTCTTATTTCTGCCCAGCGCCGCTCGCACCTACACTTCCAGGACCGCACATGTGGTCCCGCTTCTGCGGCTGTCACGACCCGAAATCCCGCCTTCAGGCTGTGATGGCATCTAACTTTGAACCCGCTAGACAAGCCAATGTTTTGGTTAAATTTACTATTTCTTTATTAGTAACAATTGAAATAACAGTAGTAAACTAGAACAATTATAATTAGAAAATGCGGAAGATAAGAAATTCAACAACTTAAATAATAAATCTTACGAAATTTCCTTAAATACACCCCCAGAACTTGTATCACAATCTCACGGACAATCTAGATTTACTAAAAATAAAGGTCTGAAATAAATGTGTACAACTGTCTTGGAACTACATGAAAAGACAGAAAAGAGAGATAAGGGAGATGATGTCAAGGCCCGCGAACTTCTGCGGGACTACCTCAGTGTCGCCTGTGGACTGAAGGATACTCCCTCGATCAATGCCCACTGGGACCGTCTCCGTAATCTGCACAACAAAAAGAAGTGGAGGTGTAGCATCAGTACAACCGGCCCCATGTACTGAGTAAGTGCCGAGCCTAAGCTCGACAAAGTAGTGACGAGGCTAGGACACGACAAATAATATCACCTGTGCAGTTTAAATAAAATATAACAGGAAATAACCACAAGAAATAAACAGTAAGTACAATAACGGGGAACATGCTGGGGAAAAAGGATAGCAATTACTGACGTGACGGAACAAAGAAACGGTCTAAACATCCAAAAATAATAACGGGAATTAACAACACGAAATAAACAAGTGAAAAGAAACGGCACGGCATGTCCCCTCGTGCATATTTTTAGCATAACACGACACGGAATGTCCCCTCGTGCATAACAATATAATATGTTGCATGGAATGTCCCCTCGTGCATAAACATGACACGGAATGTACCCTCGTGCATAAAACATCACAATCACGGCATAAAATGTCCCCTCGTGCATATATATATCATCAACACGGCACAGAATGTCCCCTCGAACACAATAATCATAAACACGGCACAGAATGTCCCCTCGTGCATGAACGACATAAACCTGGCATGCAATGTCCCCTCGTGCATAACATCATAAAATATAGCACGGAATGTTCCCTCGTGCATAACAAGATAAAACAAAAGTTGGCATGAAAATCAACAAATAAGAAACCTTAAATGCACGGAATAATCAATAAGAATAATACCGTCCCGGCAAGGGACACAACTACAACCAATCCTATACATGTGTATAATCCAACATAAAATTACTCAATCGATCAACTACTCAACATTACCCATAACTAAGAATTTCCACCAAATGAATAGCTATCAAGTTGATATTAAACCCATAAACACAGTAATAGCCAATAAATATCATATAATTTCAAATTTCTGACTCACAGTCATGCTTGACAACAACACATAGGTACTCGTCACCACACCTATAAATTGAACATGGAATACACACGTAGCAATTAGGACTCAATACCAATTCCATCAAGCTAAGGTTAGGCCAAACAGTTACCTCGACTCCGAAGATCAAAATCAAGCCTCAAGCACCGCTTTTCCATTCGAACCCGACTCCAAATCAATAGTATCTAGACGTAATTGACTCAATACATCAATAAATGATTAACAATTCAATTCCAATTCTTAAATATAGAATTCCTAACTTTCTTTCCAAAATTCCAAAAATCAAACCCGGGCTCGCTTGATCCAAACAAGAGGTTCCGACTAAAACCCGATCACTCATTCACCCACGAGCCCGAATATATAATTTGTTTTGAAATATGACCCCAAAATGAGGTCAAATTCTCAAATGATCAAAAAGCCCTAACTCTACCCAAAACCCCAATTTTTTACCCGTAAGCACATGTTTTTAGGCCTCGGGTCTAGTTGGTGTTGATAAAAGTGGAAGAAAACGAAGTTAGGATTACATACCTTTGAAGCTATGGTGAAGAGGTTCTTCAAAAATATCCCAAGGAGGTGTGGAGAAGAAGAAGTTATGAAAAATCGTGTAATTCCCGTAAGTATTCTGTTTTTGGACAAAATAAATGACAGGGCGAAAATAGCTTACGCTATCACGACAAGCCTACTGCGATCTCGTAGAGTACTGGACCTGGACTACCGCGATTGTGACCAAGAGACTGCGTTTGCATACAGTAATAGCTACCCAGCCCCTCAGCCCCACATTTGCACTACGCGTTCGCGTGAGGCCCCTCGCGTTTGCGTAGAGCTTTTTCCCCAATCACCGCGTTTGCGTCCAAGGCCCTGTGTTCGCGTAGGGTAATTCCAAACCCTCCCAAACTTTCTCATCGCGATCGCATGCAGTGCACCGCGATCGCGAAGGGCAAAAGATCTGGACACAAGATACAACAGAAAAAACCAGATTTTTCTAAGTTAAACCACCCCGACGCTTACCCAAAACTCACCCGAGCCCTCGGGGATCCAAATAAATTATGCACAGAACCTCAAAAACATCCTACAGACTTATTCACGTAATAAAAATTCCAGAATAACATCAAAAACATCGAATTAAACCTCAAAATCAATAAAATTCCTTTAAACATCCAAAACTTCAAAATTTTCCATTTTCGATCCGAATCACGTCAAACTAAGTCTGTTTCCCTCCAAAATCTGCATAGTACGCTCGGATTTTCAGTCCGCCTAACGATGAAATGATGTGCACAAATCAACCCGTGTGCCCAACTCATGCTGAAATACTCTCCAGAAATGGAAGGTAAACTAAGTACCTCGGTCAGAAATGATGGACACGGCACACAATGCAATCAAACAATTTCTCACATGTAGATCTTTGCTAACTTCTCCGCCGAATACGTAATTGATACAGGAATGAAGTGTGCTGACTTGGTCAGCCTATCCACAATTACCCACACCGTATAAAACATCCTCTGAGTCCGTGGGAGTCCAACTACGAAGTCCATCTTGATACGCTCCCGCTTCCATTCGGGAAGCTCAATCTGCTGCATCACACGACCAGGTCTCGAGTGCTTGTACTTTACCTGCTGACAGTTCAAGCACAGAGCTACATATGCTACAATATCCTTCTTCATCCTCCGCCACCAATAATGCTGCCGCAAGTCCTGGTACATCTTTGCAGCACCCGGATGAATGGAATACCGAGAACTGTGGGCCTTCTGCAATATCAAATCACGAATGCCATCAACATCAGGTACACAAATCCAACCTTGTATACTCAAGACTCCCTCATCATCAACTGTGACCTTCTTGGCACCTCTGTGCCGGACTGTATCTCTAAAAACACATAAATGGTTATCATCATATTTCCTGTCCCGAATACGATAATACAATGAAAAACGGGCCAAATTATGGGCCAAAACACTTCCACTCTCAGAAACCTCCAATCTCATGAACCGATTGGCCAAAGCTTGAACATCTACAGCAAGTGATCGCTCCCCGACCGGTATATAAGCAAGACTACCCATGCTGGCTGACTTCCGGCTCAAAGCATCAGCCACCACATTGGCCTTCCCCAGATGATATAAGATGGTAATGTCATAATCCTTCAACAGCTCTAACCATCTCCTCTGCCTCATATTCAACTCCTTATGCTTGAAGAGGTATTGCAAACTCTTATGATCCATGAACACCTCACATGACACACCATACAGATAATGCCTCCAGATCATCAACGCATGAATAATAGTTGCTAACTCAAAATCGTGAATTAGATAGTTTTTCTCATGAACCTTCAACTGACGAGAAGCATAGGCTATAACCTTGCCATCCTGCATCAACACTGCACCAAGTTCAACCCGTGAAGCATCACAATACACGGTATATGGTCATGAACCCGTGGGCAAAACTATCACCGGTGCTGTGGTCAAGTATTTCTTGGGCTTATGAAAGCTCGCCTCATACTCATTTGACAACCTGAATGGGGCACTCTTATGAGTCAACTTGGTCATCGGGGCTGCAATGGATAAAAAGCCCTCCACAAACCAGCAATAATATCCTACTAAGCCCAAGAAGCTCCGGATCTCTATAGCTGAGGTGGGTCTAGGCCAATCTCTGACTGCTAAAATCTTCTTAGGATCTACCTGAATACCCTCTGACGATACCATATGGTCTATAAATGCAACCGAACACAACCACAACTCACACTTGGAAAATTTGGCATACAACTGACTGTCCTTCAGAGTTTGGAGGACGACTCGAAGGTGCTGCTCATGCTCCTCTCATCTACGGGAGTAAATCAAAATATTATCAATGAAGACTATAAAAAATGACTCCAAATAGGGCCTGAACACTCGGTTCATCAACTCCACAAAAAGCAGTGGGGGCATTTGCAACCCAAATGACATCACCAAGAACTCATAATGCCCATACCGAGTGCGAAAGGCTGCCTTAGGAATATCAGACGCCCTAATTCCTCAGCTGATGGTAACCAGATCTCATCTAAATCATGGAAAACAATGTAGCACCCTGAAGCTGGTCAAATAAATCATCAACCCTCGGCAAAGGATACATATTCTTAACAGTAACCTTTTTCAATTGTCGGTAGTCAATACACATCCTCATCGAGCCATCGTTCTTCTTGACAAACAACACTGGGTCACCCCAAGGTTAAACACTAGGCCGGATGAAGCCTTTATCCAACAAATCCTGCAACAGATCCTTCAGCTCCTTCAACTCTGGGGGGGGGGGGGGCATACGATACGGCGGTGTAGAAATGGGCTGAGTTCTCAGAGCCATGTCAATTCAAAAGTCAATATCCTTGTCGGGTCGTATACCCGGTAGGTTAGTAGGGAATACCTCTGAAAACTCACTAACCACGGGCACAGACTCCATAGAAGGAACCTCAGCACTACAATCACGAACATATGCCAAATAGGCTAAACAACCATTTTCGACCATGCGTCGAGCCTTCATACATGAAATAACTCTACCGGAAGAATGACTAGGAGTCATTACCCACTCCAATAGAGGTACTCCCGGCAAGGCCAAGGTCATTGTCTTGGCATGACAGTCCAGAATATAATGGTAGGGAGATAGCCAATCCATCCCCAAAATAACATCGAAGTCGACCATATCAAAAAGCAAGAGATCTACCTGAGTCTCCCGACTACCAATAACCACTACGCATGAACGGTAGACTCGATCTACCGTAGTTGAATCACCCACCGGGGTAGACACATATACAGGAGTACTTAGGGAATCACGGGGCATGCTAAGATAAGGGGCAAAATATGAAGACACATAGGATAATGTAGAACCTGGATCAAATAAAACAGAAGCATCTCTGCTGCAAAATGAACCATACCTGTAATTACTGCATCAGAGGCCTCAGCCTCAAGCCTGGCAGGAATATCATAGCATCGGGGTAGATCTCCACCAATCTGAACATCCTTGGGTCGACCTGCAACGGGCTGACCTCTACCCCTAAGAGCTTGTCCTCCATCTCTAACTGTCTTGCCTCCACATCTGTCACCTCGACCTCCACCCCTAGCTGGATGAGGGGGTGGGGGTGGGGGTGCACCTGGTGCGGAAATCATAGCACGGGAACCCTGATACTGAGAACCACTAGAAGCTTGGAGGCAAAACTTGGAAATGTGCCCCATACCACTGCAAGTGTAAAAATATCTCTACTACTAAGAATTCATACCCTGAAACTGTCCTTATCGACTAGAATAACCACTCTGGAAGCTCTGAAGCAGCGCTGCACTGATAGGAGCTGAGGGTGCACTGCGGAATACATAAAGTGTCGATTGGAATGGTCTAGGAGGATGATTTCTACCAAAGGAAGCTCTAACTCCAGTTGAGGCACCACTGAATGGACCAAAATGGCGAGGTCTCTTGTCAGACCCCTGACCACTGCCCTGTGATAAGACCATCTCAGTACGCCTGGCCACATTGGCCGCGTCCTGGAATAAAAATATCAATACATGTCTCTCTGGCCATCTGGAGTCTAACAAGCTGAGTTAGCCCCAAAAAAAACCTCCCCACCCTCTCTCGATCTGTGGGGAGGATCATGATAGCATGTCGAGCAAAAGTGATAAACCAGGTCTCACACTAGGTAACTGTCATAAAGCCTTGCTGGATGCGCTCAAACTGCCTCCGAAGATCCTCACTCTGGATAACTGGTAGAAACTTCTCCAAGAACAACTCGGAGAACTGAGCCCAAGACAACAGTGAAGATCCAACTTGCCTGGTCAAGCAAAAATCCCTCCATCAAGTCTTGGCAGTAAGTGTAGCAAAATCGACCACATTTGTCTCCACAATCCCCATGTTCTGAAGAACCTCATAGCAATTGTCCAAGTAATGCTGGGGATCCTCTAATGGTGCACCGGAAAAAGTAGTAGGACATAACTTGGTGAACCGATCCAATCTCCAGAAAGTGTCGGCAGACATAGCTGCCCCATCAACTATATGTGCCACAAAACCCGGCTGAGCTGCTCGAGCTGCCTGAGGTGGTGGAGTCTGGAACTGAGTAGCTAGCTGCTCTGGTGTGCAGGTAGCAGGAGTGTGGGTCCCTCCCTCAGCCTGAGAGATGGCTGGTGCAGTAGGAAGAAGACCGGTCTGAGCCACGCTCTCCATAAGGTCCACTAAGTTGACTAGAGCGTCCTGAAGAACCGAGGTGGCAATGAACCCCTCTGGGACCTGAGCTGGTCTGACTGGAACGGCCCGGGTGGGAATCTCCTCTGCAACCTCAACCTGAGGATCCTCTACAGGGGCTGCTTTAGTAGGAGCCGCAATGGGAGGATCAGGCTGCTGATCGGTAGATAAGGAAGCCCGCATTCTCGCCATCTGCGAGAGAATGAATAAAAATCAGTTAGCATTTAGAACTAAAATCGCATGACAGAGAAGAAAAGATATGAAGTTATTTCCTAACTTTGCAGCTTCTAGGGATAAGTACAGACGTCTCCGTACCGATCCCTCAGACTCTACCAAGTTTGTCTGTGAATTGTGAGACCTAAGAAACATAGGGCTCTGATACCAACTTGTCACGACCTGAAATCCCATCTTCAGGCCGTGATGGTGTCACCACCCAAGTTTCCCTTTGTTGGGTATCGTGATAGCACCTAGTTCTACGGACGATGTAAGCCTAACTTTTCCACTGAACAACAACAATAATAAGGAAATTTTAAAAATTTCTAAATTTTAATTCTTGACAGAGTTTACAATTTCCACAAATACCCGGTAAATACAAATCATAAGCTTTACGAAATCTTTCTATCAATTCTAAATACAACTGTCTATGAATAAGTAAGTACAATTGAATAGAAATAAAACAGGAAGGTGACTCCAAAGCCTGTGAACGCAGCAGCAGGTTACCTTGAGTCTCCTCAACAATGATCTTCACAGCTACCAACAACAATAACCTGAAGCTGCACACAAAAATGTGCAGAAGTGTAGTATGAGCATACCACAGCGGTACCAAGTAAGTATCAAGACTAACCTCGGTGAAGTAGTGACGAGAACTAGTCAAGACACCACCGGTCTGATAAGTAGAAAGGCATAAATGCATAAAATACCGAAACATAATATATATCTAAAGATTTTTTCAATATAAATAACGATACGATCGAATAATACGGCAGGAAATTCAATAATTACGATCAACGGACAGCATAATAGAAATACGCTAAGAGAATGGAAAGAATGAAATCCAAATGGCGAGAATCACAACCCAATAAAAACACTAGCAACTCAGCACTACCTCAATTTATCTACGGCAGGCCTTACCCAATAACTCAATAAAACTGGTCAACCTTCAAGTGAAAACATTTAAATAGTGAGTTTATTTTGAAAGCTTTAAAGATACAATCATTTCGAAATCGATAAATTTCTTCTTTGAAACAAACTTTCTCGAAATGCATATTTATATATTTTTAACAAGAGAAATCTTAACAACATAGTCTCTTCAAAATACGTGGTATTCAAATATACTCTCCCAAATACTGCTCTTTCAAATATCATCAAAATACGTGATGTTCAAAATTTATTTTTCCAAGTACTGCCCTTTCAAATATCATCAAAATACCTGATGATCAAAATATATTTTCCCAAGTACTGCTCTTTCAAATAACATCCAAATACGTGACGCTCACAATATATTTTCCCAAGTACTGCTCTTTCAAATATCATTATTCTACAAGACAAATGCTTTTCAAATATACTTTTCAATATATATATTTATATCTTTCGATCCAATTCTCCTCAATCATAAAACTATCGAAGCTTAATCCGCAACTCAAAATTTTTCATGCAATGCCGTACAGGGGGAAAGCTTCCGGATCTCAGTCCCTAGTCCCAATTTAAATATGCGATGCAGTACAGGGGGAAAGCTCCCAGATCTCTATCTGTAGACCCAATTTAAATATGTGATGCCGTACAGGGGGAAAGCTCCTGGATCTCTGTCAGTAGTCCCAATATAAATATGCAGTGCAGTATAGGGGGAAAGCTCCGGATCTCTGTCCGTACTCCCAATTTAAATATGGAATGAGGCCACTAAAGAACACAACACGAATGCGACAGAAACAACATATATTTCCACAACCGGTGCGAAAGCAAACAAGGCCGACTACAAAGTGCGATGAGCAAATCAATACAAAGACTTAATTCAAAAAAGTGGTAACAACTAGCCCATAAGAAGTAGCCACTGGGAGGGATGGCAAGCACAAAGAGAGAACATCACAACAAGGGGAAGACAAGGCAAATAGGGAAATGATTCAACATATTCAAGTTCACAACCAAGAAAGCAAATCATCCTGGCAAGGGAATCAGCTATCAGCAATCTCACTTAGACAATTAGCTTCATCGAATAAACTCATTTTGAACAAATGCTCAGTAAATAGGCAACATCAAAGAGTACCATCAACACGGGTTGTCATCAATTAGACCCAAGTAATGATTAAGAGTAAAATTCATTTAAGTCACAAGGTACGACTCACGGGCATCCTTGACCAACATACAGATATTCCAATTTCTTCTTAGACATTTATAGAGCGAGATTTTACTAGTTCTAGTCACATAGGCAGCGTATGAAGGAAGACATAGCATGGCAGTAGGAAAAAAACAAAGTCTTCATTTAAGTCAATTAAGATCTTATAAGAAACAAGGAATGCTAGGCAAGTACTTCTAAATGAACAGGAAGAGTTGATACTAGAAACATGAATTCGGATATAACAAGTACAATTCATACACGGGGAGCATAAGGACCCAAAAATCCCTAAAGGGAAATCTATTTGAAAATAAGTTCGAGTACACACTCGTTACCTCGCGTACACGGACTACAATCAACATATAAGACTCAATCCTAAGGGGTAGTTCCTCCACACAAGGTTAGGCAAGATACTTACCTCGACTCCATTAATCCAATTCAAGCCTCTAGCACCGCTTTCCTTACGAACTTGACTCCAAATCAATCGTATCTAGACATAATCGACTCAATAACATTAATAAATGATGAACAACTCAATTCAAATGCCTAATTATAGATTTCCAAACATTCTTCCAAACTTTCAAAAAATCGACCCCGGGCCCGCTTGGTCGAAAACACAAGGTTCGGACCAAAACCCGATCACCCATTCACCCACGATCCCGGATATATAATTTGTTTTGAAATCCGACCCCAAAACAAGGTCAAATTCCCAAATATTCAAAAAGCCCTAACTCTACCAAAAATCCCAATTTCTACCTTTGATTTCGTGTTTTCAGGCCTAGAATCTAATAGATATTGATGAAAAATGGAAGAAAATAATGTTAGAATCACTTACCTAAGAAGTTATGGTGAAGGAACTCTTCAAAGGTCGTCTATGGGTTTGGGAGAAGAAGAGGCTTGTGAATTATTGTAAAATCCGGTAATACATTCTGTTTTGGGTATTTAAAAATAACTGGACAGATTTCTTCTCCGCGTTTGCGGGCCCCCAGGCTGCATTCGCGGAGGCTTGGATTTACTAAGCAGTGCGTTCGTGGCTGTGGGGCCACGTTCGTACAGGGTATTTACTACCCAACCCCCCAGGTCCCCTCTAGGCCTATGCGTTTGCCCCCCCCCCCCCCAACCCCCCGTGGGTTTGCATGGCTTTAGCTAATGCACACTCCGCGTTCGCATCCTATGTGGTGCGTTCGAATATCTCATTTTCCACCCCGACCCCCAGACCTCTATATCCATGTGCGTTCACACCCCCTTGGGTGCATTCGCGTAGGGTAAAATACATGAACACCAAAAAAAGCATTAAAACACCAGATTTTTCACCACTTTTGCACTCCGACACGTACTCGGAACTCACCCGAGCCCTCGGGGCTCAAAACCAAATACACACACAACCTCATAAATACTCTACGGACTTATTCGAATAATTAAACCACCAAAATAGTATCATAAACATCGAATTAAACCTCAAAACCTATAGAAATTCTCAAAAACTTCATAAACTTTAAATTTTATATTTAAGGTTCGAATCACGCCAAACGAAGTCCGTTTATTTCCAAACATCAACGATAATACATATAAAACATATTGAACCTATTCCGGGCTCCGGAACAAAGATACGAGCCCGATACCACAGTTTTCACATAACATTTCATTTTCAAAAACCTCTATATTTTTCAGAAAATAATTTTCTTTAAAAATTCATTTCTCGGACTTGGGACCTGAGAATTCGATTCCGGACATACGCCCAAGGCCTATATATTCCTACGGACCCTTCGGGACCGTAAAATCACGGGTTCGGGTCCGTTTACTAAAAACGTTGATTGAAATCAACTTTATTCAAATTTCTAATAAACAAATTATCATTTTTATCAATTTTCACATAAGGGCTTCCAGGCTACACGCCCGGGCTGCACACGCAAATCGAGGTGACATAGACGGAGGTTTTCACGACCAATCGAACACAGAATTAGATAGAATAAACGGGTTGACCCTTTTGGGTCATCACAATCTCCCCCTCTTAAGCAAATGATCGCCCTCGAATGTGCTAAGATTCACTTTGAACTCATCCAATCACTGATTGCGCATTTCCAACACACACCCGCGGGTGATCCCACGTCACCCCAACCTACGTAAGCCTAATGGCACCATCACAACTGCCATATATCCTTCTCACCATCATCGATAAAGACTATACCTTAATTCTTCACTTTCAACTCATTTCCAAAATACCCGATTCTAAATCCATGTCTGGCATTAGCCTCAACCAGCTGCATCAACTCAGGTCTCCGCCCATAAGGCACGGCCACACAACGTAGCACATCACACATAGGCTCAATAGCGCTTTTGATCACCATAACTACCCCAAATTAACTCAACATTGGCAATTAGTCCTACACATGAAAGAACTCTGTTTCCAAATCTCATAATACCGATAATGGTGCAATAAACACGAAGACCTCATTAGTAGACACCTGAATTACCGAGTCACAGCTAGCATCACCTGGCACACATCCCGCAAACTGAACTAAAGAAGAATATAACAAAATGACTGAGTAGGAAAGGTAGAAGCATCTAGAGGTACTATCAAACAAGCCCATATGCATAACTCTCTATCGATACTGACTTACCAAAAGCAATATAACAAGAGAGAAGCAAAGCATATGAACAAATCACAAGGATGTCGTCCTGATAAAGATTTCACTGCGGTACTCAGCCCGGTCCAAACATATCAAGTAACAAGGAATCACGAGGGTCTCGCCCTCACTATACGACACCTGTCGAATATATAAAATACCAATAGAAATCTCCTGCTAATTCACCTCGGCTAACAAAATCATAGCGCTCACTTACTCACATCTCAATGGAGTATAAAATCTCACCTCAAAAATAAAATACCCAGGAGAATCACATAAATCTTACCACGAACGACATGAACTCACTCCAGTTTCACCACTAGCAATGATGAATAAAACAATGATAGACACAACTACTACTTATAGAATCTCCCAACAGGAGCAAGCACAAAAATAGAGTGCAATAAATGAAACTCACTCATAAGTGAGACAACAAATAATGGGGAACTCGTCATGGCCAACAGGACTATAGTGAAATACAATGGTACCCCACTTTAGCACATCAAGCTATACCTGGGTGATGATATCTGACATGACGACCTCTAGCCTACTATATGCAACACATCAACGGGTCGGGCCTCCCCCTCTTAGGCGCCTTCTATTCACCTGAACACCCTGCCGTAACTCTCCCACCTAAATCCTGGAACAATCTCTCACCCTGTGGCTAACATCTCCACACTGAAAACAATCTCTCTGCCGATGTGGTTGTGGAAAACATACGATACAGATCCTTTGAGACTCATGAGTATCTAAAATACTTCCATGCGAAGCTGGTAATGCAACTGATCTGGTTGACCCAAGATTCTCTACCGTGCCTTATTCCCTCAATGAACCTACGGACTCGCCTCCTAACTGAAGCAACCAAGTGAGGTGTATATCTGGCAAACTCACTGAAACTGGCGGCATACTTCCATGGTGATATAGCACCTTGACACTATTGCTCAACTCTGCGCGATGTACATACCGACGGAACTGAGGTTCAACCTCCCTCAAAACATCTCCCAAAAATGAATCCATGTTAGTGAAGCTAATTTGGCCAGGCTACCCCAACTCATATGCCGCCACCACTAACCAATCCACTACTCTAGACCTGAGACGTGACAAAAGCAATCCCGCTTATCTCCACAATACCTGAAGTACGAAGAATATGGTCACACTCTCAAGAAAACCCTAGGCATTACCCGCCGCCAATGCACTGAAAGATAAAAGGTTGGTACTTCCAGTACCTCTAAATCCCAAGGTGCTCTACCTCCGATGTTGCTTTCCTAGAAACGGGCTTTACTGAAACCACATGCCGTGCTTCCATGACAACTGGAATGACCAATATGATCTCGTTGCTCTTGAGTGTAGACGGTGGGAGTCTTAACTCCTCCCCTTATATGTGAAGTAATTGATGCACGAAAAATAAACCATGGCTGAGTCGATGTACCAATTGTAATCAAAATTGCACTCAAGTCTCGTGAAATCTTAGGTAGCAACAGGCACCCTCAGTATCTGTCCCCCCAACTGGAGCTACTGGCGACTCCTCAACGGCTGCTCTGGTAGGCATCTTACTGCGGCACGTGCTCCTCGTTGGCCTCTGTCTCTGCCCTTTGCGACATTTTCTTTGGGGTAACATCATTCGGAATCGCCGCTTGTGTCCTCACCATCGGTGAGAGAATGGAAAGATAATTTCAAACTTCAAGATCAATGAAATCGCATGATAGAAATGAAGGAAATGAAATTGTTCGGATAGTTCTGTAGCCTCTCGAAGATAAATACAGACTTCTCCGTACCGATTCGAAAGACTATACCAAACCCGCTTATGACTCGTAGCACCTATGAACCTAGAGCTCTGATACCAGCTTCTGACGACCCAAATTTCCCTCCATTGGGTATCGTGATGGAACCTAGTCTTAGGGGCTAGGTAAGCCTATCTTTTCCGCTGAACAACAACAATAATAAAGAAATTTTTAAAATTTCAAACATTGAATTCTTGAAGAGTTTACAATTTCCCTAAAAACCCAGTAAATACAAGTCATAAGCTTTATGAAATCTTTCTATCAATTCTAAATACAACTGTCTCGGAATAAGTAAGTACAGCTGAATAGAAATAAAACATGAAGGTGACTCAGAAGCCTGCGAACGCAGCAGCAGGTTACCTTGACTCTCCTCAGCAATGTTCTGCGCAGCTACCAACAACAATAACATGAAGCTGCACACAAAAATGTGCAGAAGTGTAGTATGAGGACACCATAGCGGTGCCCAGTAAGTATCAAGACTAACCTTGGTGATGTAGTGACGAGAACTAGTCAATACACCACATGTCTAATAAGTAGAAAGGCATAAATGCATAAAAGACCGAAAAAAATAGCTTCACACGTGTAATAAATCTTGCTGACTCAGCAGTCTACGTGGAGCAATGAAGACGCGACAGCTGGACGGGACTCTATGAAGAGGTATGCGGCAAAGAGGCACGAAAAATCACACCCACGGGTTAATTAGCTATGGATGTCTCAACCTAATTGAGAAGATAAAGAGACAGAGTCAAAATGTATATGGGCAGAACAAAGGGCTGATTCAGAGACCATCAATTAGTGATCCACGCGTTACACAACATTCATGCAGCAATTACAGTACTCAATTTAACGTTACATTAATGTCATAATTAGTCATTAATGGTCAATCACTGAAAAAGGCAGATTTTATATAAGGAAATTCCCTATATAAGGGAGTAAAATATAACATGTAAAGGGACATTCCAACTACTATTGCAATATACTTACTTTTTGTACATCTTACCGCTTTCCATTTACAAGTTTTCCTACAATTATAATCTTATTCTTTGGTTATTAGAAACCCATGTTCTTCTTAAAATTACTTTGGGCAAAGAAACCAATTCTTCGGTTAAACAAATTGGTTCTGTTTTTGGGACTCTGATAATCTTTGTTTGCTTTTGAAGTGATATCCTCTGAACTATGTCGAACTCCAACCACAACAACCAGCAAAGGAATGGAACCCTTGTTCTATCGCCTTCAGGAACAACCAGCAAAGGAATGGAACCCCGGCTCAAGGGAACAAACCCCAGAAAGGTCCAATAACAACAATGATAATAATTATCAAACGGTTGAACAACATCGGGTAGAGCAAATGATTGCAGAGTATGTGAGCCAAGATTTTCAAGAATTTGTGAGGGGATTATCAGCAGCGTTACATGCACCACCGACACCACCCCCCAACAATACCATCACCATGTAAAATCCTCAATCTGGGTTAGCAAACTCAAGAAGGGGAGATACTCCTAATGAATCTCTCGAAGCAAGACCAGGTATATCTAATAACTCTGAATTACAGACTTTATTAATAACTTTGCAGAAACAGATGAAGGAACAAAACGATCGAATCGAACAAATTCCTGGAGTACCACCTGTTATCAAAGGCATTGACATTGATAGATATTCTCAACAACCTTGGAAACCAAGCGCAACACCCATACACATTCCAAAGAGTTTAAAATGTATGACGTACCTAAATATGACGGGACAACCAACCCGCGCGACCATGTAATTGCTTTTACCACCGGAGTAAAGGGAAAACGACTTAACAAAACAAGAAATGGAGACTCTATTGATTCTTTTGCTGAGCTTGCAGATTCTTTCATAAAGGCACACTACGGTGCGCAAAAAGTCGAGAAAAGGATAGAGGACATCTTTAAAGTAAAATAAGGAGACACAGAACTACTTCGTGAATTTGTAGACAGGTTTCAACGAGAAAGAATGCATCTACCAAGGGTGCCTGATAATTTGGAAGCCATGGCATTTGCAAGTAATCTAAATGACAAAAGATCAGAAACCACGAGAAGTATCAAGGAAAGCTTGAGAGAGTTCCCAGCTACAACGTGGAACGATGTTTATAACAGGTATAGTACAAAACTTCGAATAGAAGAAGATACCCTTGCTCATCCAAAACACGAAGATTATACCAGATCCAGGCATTCAGAATCGGACAGGAGATTAGGTAAAAACATTTACGATCCTTACTTGGGACCATCGAGACGTGAGACTTGTCCTAGGTTCGAAAACACCAGGTCATATTATGGACCACCAAGCAGAGATGCGGGCTCGTCCTCATCTAGATCCAGAAGGGATCAAGATCAACGACCTAGAGGTAATGTGCGAATTGGGGATCATACCTTTAATGTAAGTACCTCCGAACTAATTTATGTGTTAAGAAATTTGGGTGATATGGTTCGATGGCCCAAAGAGATGAGGTCGAATCCGAATAAGAGGAACCCTGATCCCTCGTTTGAATTCCATAATGATCATGAACACAAAAGTGCAGATTGCATATTTTTGCAAGGTGAGGTAGAACAATTATTGGAACATGGCTATTTGACAGAATTGTTTAGTGAAAAAGGTAAATAGGCATACATGAAGAACAAGCAGGAGCCCCCAAAACGTCCATCTCCAAAATGAACTGTCAACGTGATACACAGAGGTGAAGAAGTAAACGGAGTGGTCGGCAAAACGGCCACAAAGTTCACAATTACACATGGAAAACGGGTTCGTGAAAATATGGAACCAGACGATATAAAGTTCGATGATGCAGATATCAGCGGATTAATGCTTCCTCACAATGATTCTCTGGTAATATCTTTACTTATTCATGACACTAACGTAAAAAGAGTATTGATTGATCCAGGTAGTTCAGTCAATATTATTTTGCTAAGAGTCGTGGAAGAAATGTTATTGGGGAATCAAGTAATCCCAAGGGCACGAGCCATATCAGGGTTTGATAACTCTATAGTTATAACAAAAGGAGAAATTGAACTTAGCACTTATGTAGAGTGAGTGATAAAAAATACCAGGTTCCAAGACATCGATACTGACATGGATTATAATCTAATCATGGGAAGGCCATGGATCCATGACATGAAAGCAATACCATCCACCTTGCATTAGGTAATTAAATTCCCCTCTGAATGGGCGATTCAGCAAATTAGAGGCGATCAATGAACTGCGAGAAATATAAATTCTGTGGTACACTACAACAAAAAAGTAGAGGTGGAATAATCAAAAGATAGGGGAATCTCCCAAGCAGGTAACACCGCCCAAACATGCATAGATGAAAATACGCACGAGAAGGTGAATCAAGTCACCACGGAAGGTGCATTGGACCACATGAAAGTAGATTTCAGACCGGAAGTCATTCATGAACTGGAGGAAGACGAGCACATCAAAAACAACTATGGAAGAGCTCAAAGTTGTTCCATTGCCTGAACAGAAAGTGTATACAGGCACGAGGTTGATCCCCGGTCGAAGAGGTAAGTTAATTGATTATTTAAAGGCTAACGCAAATTACTTTGCGTGGTCTCACTCAGATAAAACAGGTATCCCACTAGAAGTGATGACTCATAAACTAAATGAATATCCTTCCTCCGTACCTGTTAAGTAGAAGAAAAGAAATCAAGGACGATTCAAGAACAAAGTGATTGACGAAGAGGTACAAAATCTCTTGAAGGTTGGTTCGATAGGAGAGGTAACGTACCCTAACTGGCTAGCTAACACTGTGGTAGTACCTAAAAAGAATGGCAAATGGAGAGTATGCATAGATTATACTGACGTAAATAAAGCATGCTCCAAAGATTCATTCCGATTACCATATATAGATCAAATGATTGGTGCCACCGCAGGTCATGAATTGTTATGCTTCTAGATGCGTACTCGGGTTATAATCAGATTAAAATGGATCCCTCAGACGAGTCAAAAACCTCCTTTATTACGAACAGGGGGACTTGTTGTTATAAAGTCATGCCTTTTGGCTTGAAAAATGCTGGAGCCACATATCAAAGGCTAGTGACCAAGATGTTCCAGGAATATCTAGGAAAAACAATGAATGTTTAGATTTATGACATGCTGGTAAAATCAACACGGACGAAAGACCATTTCCAGCACCTCTCTATTACCTTTGACATTTTACGCAAGTATAATATGAAGCTTAATCAAGAAAAATGCGCTTTTAGTGTGGAATAAGGTAAATTCTTAGGCTTCCTTGTATCAAATAGGGGAATAGAGGTAAATCCTGATAAAATTAAGGCTATATAAGAAATACCTGATGTACTTATAAAAAAAAAAATTTTAAAGGCTAACAGGAAGAATTGCAGCTTTAGGAAGATTTATTTCTAAATCTTTCGAGAAAAGTTTTAAATTCTTTGTAGTTCTCAAAAAGAAAAATCGGTTCGAATGGACTAAAGAATGTCAACAGGCTCTCAAAGACCTAAAGGCTTATCTATCAAAACCTCTGTTGCTGTCAGAGCCAATGGAGGGCGAGAGGCTATACATCTACCTTGTCGTCTCGGAAATTTTTTTAAGTGCGGTATTAGTAAGGGAGAATAAAGGTAAATAATCTCTTATTTATTATGTAAGCAAGACATTACTAGATGCTGAAACTAGATATCCACATCTAGAAAAGTTAGCCTTAGCTCAAATCATGGCATCTAGAAAATTAAGGCCATACTTTCAATGTCATCCAACCACAGTTGTGACCTCGTATCCATTAAGAAACATACTGCATAAACAAGAGGTATCAGGAGGATTAGCCAGGAGGGCCATAAAATTAAGTGAGCATGAAGTAATATATCAGCCTAGGACTGTAACCAAGTCTGAAATCTTAGCTGATTTTTTCACTGACTTTAGTAATAACATTGTCCCTGAAGTGGAAAAAGAGTTACAACTCTTCAACGGAGCTAATCCGGCTCTGTGGACTCTATTTACTGATGGTTATTCCAATATAAAAGGTGTCAGCTTAGGCATAGTCTTAATTGTCACACCTCCATTTTTCACCCCTGTAAGGTGGGATAAGGGAGTTTTTTCCACTTTAAGTGACATTATTCGATTTTGGGATTATTTATTAATTTCAGAGTCGCCACCCGGATTTTTTACGATGCTCCGGGACACCGTGTTAAAGAATCCCAATAATCGAGGAAATTTTGACTATGTTTTGATTTGTCTGCGCACCAGAAATCCGAGTAAGGAATTCTGTTAACCCGGGAGAAGGTGTTAGGCATTCCTGAGTTCCGTGGTTCTATCCCGGTCGCTTAACTATTAATATTTTGCCTAATTATCTGAAGATTTACATATTTTTTGCCTATTGCATTTAACCGTTTAATTTTTAACCGCTTTAGTATTTATGGATTTATCTTGAAATAACTCACGATGTCATGCACTTATTTGTTTTTGGGACATATTTTAACTACGCCACATGAAATGCACCCGCAATTATAACATGTGATTTTTATTATAGTTTGAAGTTGAAGACGGGGACATGAGTTGTCGCACCCGCGTGTAGGTTACGTAGCCAAGACTATGGTCGTGACGATTTTATAATGCCCGTTTGTGGCGATGTTTGAGTTTTCTATTTTTCTCAAGAGCGTTTTAGTTTTAAGATTGATTAGGATCGTTATGGATTTATTTTAAACAAGTCACGATGGCGTATACTTGTTGTTTTTGAGCACATGGTAAACATGTCACATGAAATCACCCGTGGTTGCTATGTACGTTTTGTTAATGTTTGGAGTTTAGGGTCGGGGGCATGAGTTTCCACTCCTGAGTTATGGTCATTTGAGATAATATTCGATCTTTATCAAATTTCAATCTAAAGGTCTCATTCTACCTAGAAGATCGCCTAAAATGATATTCATTAGTCTAAGGATAACAGGTTTCGGGCTATGGCCATATTTTAGCCCCAAATTATTTCGGGCTATGGCCATATTTTAGCCCCAAATT
>ML427473.1:0-70276 GCA_005239525.1 Nicotiana knightiana
GCGTGCTTATGATCGATATTCAGTAAATTGTAATAGTGAGAAAATCAGCTCCGTATATATATTCTTATGTAAAGTTTATGGTGGATCGGGTGGCACGCCGCCACGGGTATGTTATTCGGATCGGGTTGCACGCCGCAACAGTGTGATGATGAGAAGGGTTAATATGTATTTATTTTCTTGTGTTTTATTTCCTATTTTCTGGTAAGAATTCATATTAGTTGCGTGAGTTGAATAGTTCTGTCCTGAGTCGTTTCTTGTTATCATGTTCGAGTTATGGTCTATTGGCGTGATGTGGTATCATGTGAGGCTGTTGGCCATGTTTGGGGTGATTTGTTGTTTGAGCAGTTCATACTGGGTGAGACAGGACTATCGGATCAGGGATCAGTGCGATGAGGTTATGTGAAGTGTATATTAAAGAACAAATACCATAATTCAGGTTCATAATGAAGTGATGATTCTAGTCAAAATGAGGTATTCAAGGATTTGTTAACTATGCAGTTAAGCATGAATTTCTGCACATTTCCTCTATGGTGGTGGTATCGTCAGCATTATAGCAGGGTGTATGTACATTTGTTATGAGGTGCATTGGGAGCATCAAATTTGTGGACTTTGGCTATTAAGGTTCAAGGAGCATCATTGTGGTCAGATGATGAGTTATGTTGTGCATGGTGCCGATTCAGCAAGGGTATGCAGTTATGATCTAGTATATCGTGTGCTAGTTGATGTGGTGTTTATATATGTTGGAACTAGGCCTGGCAGAGAAACTTCAAGTGTTTGAATGAATTCTGAGCTTATTATATGGATAAAGAAGAAATCTTCAGGTGTGATCAAGCTAATGTGCTCAGCTAGGTTGTGGTAGCACGGGCAAGTGCTCGAGGTGTTAAACAGTGATTTCAGGTAACTCCAGAGCAGTTCTTAGCACGTTCGAGGACGAACATCGGTTTAAGTAGGGGAAAATGTAATCACCCGACCGGTCGTTTTGAGATCTAGAGTGTCGTTCAGCGGTTTGAAGTCGTGAGCAGCTTCGTTTCAGGTATTATGACCCGTGGGCGTGGTCGGAATTGAATTCCAGGAAGTTTAGAATTGATTTGGAAAGAAAATTCTCATTTCAGAAGCCTTAAGTTNATGGAAGTTAGCATTTTTGAAGGATTTCATGAATTAGGGCTTGAAGTGCATATCACTGAGGTTGATGTCCGTTTGGGATTCCGAGTCTTGGAATAGCTCTATATGGTGCTTCTGGAATTTGGAGCGCGATCAGAAGTGAATTCGGATGACCGTAGGTCATTTTGGGGTCATTTGGCTAAATATACAAATTTGAAGGTTTTAGAGAAATCCGAACGGGAGTGGAAGTTTTGATATCGAGGTCGGAATGCGATTCCGGAAGTTGGAGCAGGTCCATAATGTTGAATATGACTTATGTGCAAAATTTGAGGTCAATCGGGTGTGATTTGATAGGTTTCGGCGTTGGATGTAGAAGTTTGAAATTCCAAGTTCTTAAAGAATTAGATTTAGGTGCGATTCGTGATTTCGGTGTTTTTTGATGTGATTTGAGGGCTCGAGCAAGCCCGTGTCATGTTTTGGGACAGGTTGGTGTGATTGGACAGGGTCTCGGGGGCCCCGCATGGATTCCGGGTGATTGACGGATCAGTATTTGAAGTTGGTGAAGGCTGAAGGTTGCTGTCATCTGGTGTAATCGCACCTGTGAGGCTTTGACCGCAGGTGCGGCTAAGGGCACTGCAAGTGCGAGATTGGGGCTGGAGCTGAGGGACCGCAGGTGCGGGAGTTTGGCCGCACCTGCGGAATCATAGGTGCGAAGAGGGATCGCAGGAGCGGGAGTTGCTGGGCTGAGTCAGAGCCGCACTTGCGATGAAATTTCCGCAGGTGCGGAGCCGCATGAGCGGCTATTGCACCGCAGGTGCGAAAACGACTGGAGGCAGTGGGGTGTTTTCAGAACGGATTTTTGGCCATTTCTTCATTTCTCTCATTTTGGTGTGGCGATTTTGGGAGCTTCAAGAGGGAGATTTTCAGCAAGCATCACTAGGTAAGTGAATTTTTCCCATTCCTAAGTTAAATATGCGATCTTGCATGGATTTTAACATGAAATTTGTAGGAAATTTGGAATTTTTTTGAAGAAACCTAGAAAATGTAAATTTGGAATTTAGCCACGAATTTGAGTATGGAATGTAGAGTAAATTGCATGATTGAACTAGTACAGCTATGGGTAGCATGTATCTTCAAGAATTTCGGATTGCCGGCCACGTGGGCCCGAGGGCATTTTGGTCTTTTCTCTGTGCAGGGTTGGGAAAGTATATAATTTGAATTTGTTGTGGGTATTAGGATGAATTTTCATTGCTTTGCCATTATGTGGTAGTTTCGGAGCGTTGTGCGTCCGTTGGGGTCATCGGAGGGGCTTGGAAGCCGATGTGGGAATTTTGGAGCGAGGTAAGTCTCCTTTCTAACTTTTTGAGGGGGAATCGTCCTCCTAAGTGAATTAATTCAGTACATGCTATTATCTTCGGGGGATACGTACGCACGAGGTGACGAGAGTCCGTGCGTAACTACTAGTATGCCATGTCCGGGTAGCCTAGGACCCACTAGCATGCCTTATGTGTGTACCTGCAACCCTGCCTGTAATTTAAACTGCTAATATGACCGAAAACATAATTGAATGTCTAAAAGAAAGATAGAGTTCATATTGTTAACCCTCTAGAAAGAGAATTGGTTCCGCTGTGGATATATGTGTACCTGGACTGGGTTGTATCATGGAGTATAACTAAACTTGACAAATGAGTTTCAAAAACAAAGATTTCAAAACCTATATTTCATGTTTCTTTTGATAAAGATTTTACCACTTTCCTGAGAAAAACTGTTTTCTTGATAAAATACAGATTTATTATGTAGATATGTGTAACTTTGGGTGCCTGAGTCGCTTGAGTGATTCGCGAGCAGGAAGACCCTGTATTTGTGTATGTATTCATATGAGCACCTGAGTCGCATGTATGATTCGCGAGCAGGCTAGCCGTATTATTTTAACCGCGTTGCATGATCGATTCACGAGCGGGGCAGATAGATGCATCTATAGTTCGAGCTGATCGATCCTTCGGCAGTGCACAATTTATTATTATTGGTCTGCACCGTTCGATCCTCGGCATTGCCTGCGCATGATATTTGCTGCGTAGTTGCTATGATATTTGCCTGATTACTGGTCTAAAATTTTAAATTATCGATTGAAATGACAGAGATTTAAAGTTATTAAAAAGACTTTTGGAAGAAGTTGTTCCTTCCCGTCGATTTATTATTATTTGATTAAATCACCATGCTGATTAATTGTTAATATGACGAAGATATAAAGTGTTAATGCGAACGAAGTTGAAATATATTTAAATCCTGTTTTATAAATTGCCTATGATAAATCATGCTTTGTGTCATACCTAAATATTCTAAATTGACCTTTAGTAAGTGTCTAATTTGACCTATCGTCACTACCTCTATGAGGTTAGGCGGACGACTTACTGAGTACACGTATTTTTTGTACTCATGCTACACTTGCTGTGCATTTTATTGCACAGGTACTTTCATAGAAATGTGGAGAATTCGGAGACTTAGGAGAGCTGCATCATCCGGAGGCGACCCGCAGCTGACAGAGTCTCCTTCGTACTGTATTTATTTCATTTAAATTTCTTTGTCCAGTTGTATTTCGGACAGGCTTGTAATGATTGTTAAATTCTTAGAAATTGCTCATGTACTTGTGACACCGGGTTCTGGATATGTGTTGGGTTATAATTGCTTAAGTGTAATCTTTAAACCATTGTTTTAATTAACAGACTTTTATCTGGTTATTATATAATGAAGTGAAAGGAAGTATTTTTCATTAATGTTTTAAAACGAAAAGTTATTTCAATTAATTAATGTTTTGGCTTGCCTGACTCCGGTGTTGGGCGCCATCACGACCTATGTTGGATTTCGGGTCGTGACATATGAGATTTCGGCTTAGTCTCTAAATCTCTCATGAATAACCAGGCACATGCATGGCCTATTGGGCGCAAAACTGCATTGAGCAGCAAAATTATGAGAATTGAAATGTGATTGATAAAATCTCCGACTTACAATAAGAATTATTGGTTTACACAAATATTATATTTCACCAGTAATTCTGTAATCAAGCTTTATCGGTCTAAATTTGATTCATAGTCTAGAAGATACTAAACCTATTGCATTTGGACCATACAGATCCAACAAATTTATTCTTCTAATTTTAAAAGAGAATAAAATGATCTTTTGAAATGTGAGGGATATTATTGTAATAAATTATTTCAAATAATTATTTTGAAGTGAAAAGACAAACAATTTGGTGTCTTCTTTATGAAGACTTATGGTTAAGTGGCATGACCTTCAACACATGGCAAGGCTTTCAACAACAAGTGCCCAAGACTTTCAACAAGTGGCAAATTCCTTTTATGCAATGTGCCTATAAATAAGCTCAAACATTTGAAGAAATAGCATCATTGTTAGAAGTCTTCACTCTTTCCTCCTTCCAACATGTATTATGTTTCATCCCCGTTGTCTAGCTCTCTCGTAGTCCAAAGCTAATTCAACCGTATCCGCCTTTGAGGAAAAGACCGAATCAGTCTTTGAGCCATCCTAATAAATCCTCGTAGGTATTTCCTCCATTTATATTATTCAATTGTTATTTTTCTTCTTTTATTCTTACTAGCTAGGTTTGTAATTTAATATTTTGTTAATTCATGTATCCTCTCAAGTAGAGATAGGATTAGTTAATCTTGGAGAAACATTTTATATTGCTAAAATAGTTTCTTAAGACGATGTCTAGCACGACCTAAGTCAATCCGTGTATTTATTTCCGCCCAGAAATAATAATATTGTAGTGCTATTGTTGAAAATTTTCCCCTTACTTACTACAAATGATTTGGTGTTAATTTAGATTTTCATAATTGGTTTGGTAGCCGTCTGTAATAATAATTTTCATTGGCGGTGGTCAATTTGATTTCCGATGGACATGGGTGTGGTGACAGTGGCTATGGCGGAGCCCTTGTTGTGTAGAGAAAAAGAAAACAAAAAAGAAAAAGAAAAAGATAAAATAACAATAATAAATAGCAAAGAAAAATAGCATTAAAATAAAGAAATTACGTGGAAAATTGATTGGTACGTGTTGTACACTCATTTTCTTGAAATTGGTATTAGTCACAAAAGGGAAACTTATTTCACTTCAAGCAATGACATGAGGGTTATATAATTGTCGCAAAGCTTGGGCGTGCAATTGGTAAAGTGTAACGCCCCCAATGAGGTTATTATGCATTTTTCCTAAATATAGCTATATAAACATAAAATCTATGTTGGCTCACTGGTGAAGCGCTCCAACGTAAACCACTATCCAGTATATGCATATAATCGCAAAGAAAAACAAATTCTAATCTACCAATTTTTTATCTAAAAGGAAGTAACTGAACACACTGAGTAGCCATGAATAGATGATAAGCTATTAAGTGAATTTTTGGTGCCTTATACAAAATTACTTTTTAGTAATTTCTACTGAATCTATTATGGATACATTTCATAAAATGAAAGCTCGAAGTGGAGAGTTGTAGTAGTGTATTTGCACTGTGTTCTTTTAAAATATGATCTCGTTAAACTGATCTAGACATTTTTACGATACTTTATACTTGTTTATCTAAAAAACGGATAACAATTAAATTTATATGCGGTTTTAAGGATGTATTGATTAATCCAATACAAATAATAAATGGCTCTAGATTGAACAAATAAATGACGTAATAAATTGTCAAACCAATAAGGAGAGTGATCCCAAATTCAATAACGTTTTAATGAAATGCCTGCCTTCGACCCCGGACTCACACTAATGAAGAGCTGATGAATAAAATTAAGAACTTTGAATAACAGAGAAAATAAGAGTATATTGCCTCGATATGCATGTTACAATATGTGTCCATGAATAATAATAATTCCCTTTTATATAGTAGGGGAGTTTTACCCCAAGTAAAATTCTAAAAAAGGTAACAGTCTTCCGTTTCGCTGATCACCGATACGAGCTGAGATCGCGCTGTGATATCCGGTTAGGCACGAACATCACGGCCCTTCGTTAGTCATGTGCAGCTACTTGGTAATGTTCTCCGAAGTCCTCAATTTTCAGATCAGCCCTCGAGAATATGGCCCCAACATCCCCGAGGACAGGTGCCTTGCCCAAGCCCTAATACGAGGGGTTCTTAGTTCAGACTCCGATACAATATGGTCATGTTCCTGCTCCGATTGGATCTCCGGGAAGACGAGTCAAGCATCGTGCTCTATTTTATCTGTATATAGATAGCCTCCTCGTTTCTCAGAGAGTATGTGATCACGCTCAACTATGTCTTATAAAAAGACTAAGCGGGCGTTACAAATATAATCTGAGTATTTAGCCCGGAGTCGAATTCCACAGGGAACTAACGTATCAATTAGTTTTGTTAGATTAATAAATTCTCAATAATCAACTTTCTCAAAATTTATGAATATCACTTGGTGGTGTTTTTGCTACTACATCTGAACAAAATTAATAAACTAAAGATTAACTAACAATGAGGTGTAAAAAATTGGATTAAAGGTCTAAGGTTATGGTTTCCCCCCGTTGGTGAACTTCCTTCTTGTATACTTCTTATAGTTTTGATTTAGTTGACTCTATCAATCATGAACACTCCAGCTATCATAAATCTCTCTCAATTAATTATGATAATTTACTAGACGCACTCTCTCAAGTTACGCTAGCTAGATTGCATTACAGTTCACTTTAGATTGCACCCGAGGTATCATTATCTCTAATCCAACCTCTAAACCCTCGGTTATGACTTTCGTCTATACTCTNTCAATCAACTACAACAAGAACGTAGTTGAACAAATAGATATTAATAACCAACCAAAACTATATTAATATCACAATAAAGTCATCCCCCAACGGGTTCCACCAAAACCTTAGATTAGAAATGTTAAATACTCATAATAATGATAAAATCTACAAAAGAATTCATAAACAATGATAAAAATCACAAGAGAAGGAGATATAGATTGATGTCCAATTGACCTCCTTGCCTCTGTAGGTCGAATTTGTGTACAAAATATGTCCAATCCCCCAAAAATAACGTTCTCCCATGTATATATATTAAGTAGGGTCGGGCCCAAATAATTATACCTTCTCCTATGCGAAAAAGGACAAGTTTCCAGGCCGCCACTAGCGCGACCGCTAATCTCGCGCTAGTGGGGTTTTATTCTGCCCCAGTCCGCAGTTGCAGTTTCGAACGCGTTTTTGACCCTGTTCCGATTGGAATTTGGGAAAACGTGAAACATGAAAGTTTTATCCCTTTGAGTTATATTTCCAAAAATATATTATATAGACCAAATTGATTTATGAGAAAAAAGTTATGTCCATTTTACTAGACAGTGTACAATATGCCTACTCGAGTCTTCGTTTATTTTCAACTATCAAATTTGACCCCCGAACACGATCCCGGCTTAATTCCTTTAGATTTTACTCAGAATTCAAAGCTCCAAATCACTTAAATTCATTCTCTAAAATCTATATAGCCCGGAATCACTCCTACAAGGCATAAAACGCACTGTTAGTGCAAAACACAAGCGATTAAAGCTCAAACTCAATTAAAGTGCAGTAAACTAGAGTGTAATAAGCGACTAAAATACGTAATTATAGCCTATCATCAGTATGCTTGCTAAAACGATTGGAAACAACAGATGACTCTGATTCCTTCCTTCGTACATTTCAACGGGGAGCCGAAGTGTCCCATCAATCGCGTCATTCTGACTTCGGACACGTGTCGTTCACGGGTAGGTTGTCTTCAAATGCGAAGCGTCGACTGTTGCTCTATAAAAGCCTCCTTCCTTTGTCCCTTTTTTATTTTCGTTCAAACCTCTCTCTTCGAGCCATCAACCATTATTAGAACCTTCATAGAATCTTCAAATCTTCATCCATGTTCTTTCAATCTTCATAGCAATCTCCAGATTTCTACCAAAATTTCTTCAAATCTTCATACCCTGTTCTTCATCTTCAAAACCCATTTCTTCGAAACTTCGTGTTTATTCTTTAAATTTTCAAAGTTTATATCAAATGACAATGGAAAAAACATCGAAAACCATTCCTCAACAAGTTGTCTCTTCGCCTTCTCAGCCGGCCGCTGGTATTGAAGCGATTGCCCCCAGGTGGTGGCCCTCAAAATGGCTTCTCTTGTTGCGACTGTTAATGAACCTGCCCCTGAGCCTCCTTTGTCGTTGTTTATCCCCAGGGGCTGCTCAATTACTGAAGACTTCAAGTTCGAAAAGACTTCTCACAAACAAGACTAAGGCGAAAGGGTCTCGAGATATATATGTTCCGTGATCGAGGATGTTCTTCCCATAGTACGTAAGGGCTGCAATTGGGAAGGAAAGGGCGTAGCAGTCCCCGGGCCTGAGGACACCCTTAGTACCCATGTGATGGGGTACTTAGGTGTTTACACTTATCCCTTCACACTGGTCACGAGGACCCGATCATCTTGGATTTTTGCAAGAGGTACGATGTGTGCCTCGGGAAAATCCATCCATCAATGTGGAGGATCGTGACACTCCTCTGTTACTTCGTGAACAAGACCGAATCTCGTTGATTCACGATCGACCACCTGCTCCGATTATACAATCTCTGGATGTTCCGAGGGGTATAATCAAGCTTACAGTCGTTCCAGCAAAGCCCATTTCTCTAGTATCGATGAGGACTGAGACTGGGGCTGGCAGGGACGCTTCGTTCAAGCGAAGAACAAGGATTTGATCCCCTCAGAGTACATGTCATTCCCTGAGATATAAAATGCATCTCATAAGTGTAACTTTTTTTTTTTAACATCAAAATTTCTTCTTCCTTTATTTCGATTTTCTCATTCGTGTTTGTGACTGTGTAGTCGTTGCCCGGGTTTTGAATGCGGTACCCTGGTTAAAGGAGTGGATCGAGGGCAGTTGTTGCTTGGGTTCTGAATAGTCATCATCATACTAACCTCTTCTCTTTATCATTGTAGGTTTGCCTAAGACTACTGGACTTACGCCTTAGGAAGGGGACGAAGATGTGCCCCCACCCTTGATCCCTCTGTTGCTGACACAGAGGGAAAAAAGAAGAGAAAAATAAAACCCTCAGTCTCCCCGAGTTCCGAGGCGAAGAATCCGAAGAAGCGGGTGCTCCGCAAGCTCAGAAAGGGCTCCAATTCGCGTGTGCCTGCCTCCGACTCCCTCATTCAGCTTAGGGATGAGCCGAACGCTGAATTTGTATTCGTAAATCACGGGAAGACCACTTATCCCGGGGGTTGGGAAGAATATGAGGGGGAGACTCGCGAGACCGACACCCTCCAACTCAGAAAGCTGATGCGGATCCGGGGGGTGGGGGGTGAAACTTCCCAGGATGCCAGTTCTGCACCAAAGGAAGTGCCCGGCGTGATTGAGATCTCGATAGTGCCCTTTTACACCGAGTCCATGCTCGAAGAAGCCTAAGCGAGGAAGAAGAAACCTAACGAAGGGGATCATGGCGTGGACTATCCCCTTTGTTCCTTTTTTTACAGCGTGGACTTGTCCATCTTGGAAGACTTTTCTGGTCTTGGCGACCTGGAAGTGCTGAGAAAGGATCCATCTTCAGAAGTCGGAGGGCTAAACTCAAGCCCAAAGTTAGTCAACTAGTTTTCCTCCCCGAGTGAGGACCCCGACTGTAAGAGGTCGATAATCATCTCTGTCCGGGAGGATGCAGAGGTTCTTTTTGCTCCCGTGGTAGTAGCGAGCCACCTTCAATGCCAGGTGACCGAAGAAGATCGGGTGAAAATGAATGAGGTGGATGTGCCATGCCGTGCCTGTTCAATGAGGCGCAGAAGGCACTGAATCGGGTAAAACATCATTACGGTCTTTCGACCTTTGACTTAGTCTTTGATATTTCTCATATCTTCTTTCTTTTACCCTTTTGCAAGCCTCGGTACTCTATCACGAAAGGTTATTTCAGTACTGGACCGAGGTTAACCAGCTCGAGGTTGAGGTCAAGAAGCTTGCCGAGAAAATAGACATGTATAAGCTTATCAGCGAGCAACACAAAGGGGTCGTCAAGAACCTCCAGGCCGAGCTAGATGCGGCTCAAGAAGGAGCATGCCGACTAAGTGGAAAAGGTAAATGTTTTTGAAGTTAGCAATTAAGACTTAGCCATGGCGACTAACGACCACACCTCGCATGTTCAGAAGAAGATTGACCGGATCGACCAACTCCAAGCTGAAATGAATGAGGCCCAAGCCCTGGCCGATGTTTGAAAGAGCAAAATGAATCAGCTGGCTTCGAAGAAGGAGACTACCCAGGCACTGCTGGCATCAGTGGAGGTTCAACTCCGAGTGGCGAAAGAGAAAGCCGATGCTTGGTGTTGACAAAAAGAGGACCTTCAAGCTCAACTAGGTTCAGCCATTACCGAATGGAATGCCCTTGGCAAGGAGCTCGAAATGACGAGGTCCAAGTCGGAAGCAATATTGACTGATGTTGAAGAGATGGTGGCCCAGTATAGGAGCTGATTTTGAAGTAGCTGAAGCTCTCTTGAAGACTACTGCTGAGTACGTGAGGCGGCTATCCCGGAGGCAGACCCTTGAGGAGATTCATGCCCGAGGCGTCGACCTGTTAGCCAAGCTCTAAGAGGATAAAAGACATGGGGTTGAGGCTAAGAAGATGATTGAACTCGACGATGAAGAAGGCTCCGTAGAACCCGAAGATAATGAAGGCACCTACAGCTCTGGTGACGAGTCGGGTCTTGGTGAAGATCAAGTGTAAGTTCCTTAGGATGTTTTGTCTTTGTTTTTGTATCTTGTACATGTTGATACTCAATTTTTCCTCAAAATATTTTAAATTTGCATATATAGCTTCAAAATCATGTATCAATATCAATTGATATTTTTTCACAATTTTCCTATATTTGTATTAATCTATCCAGCATTTTATTGCCAATAAATAATTATATAATTGCATTACAAATGATTTCAAAAGCATTTCTTGGTTTCATTAATTATTTTTGGTCCTATTAAGACCAAATTATTTCATAATTAGCCAAATTGGCACCTTTTAACTATAATTGCAATAACTTTGCAATTTTAGCCCATCATACGATTTTATACTATTTTTACCCAGAAATTAATCATTTGTATTTTTAAAATACTAAGTAATCATTTTTAATTATTTTCTACACATAAACTCATTTTTTTTATAATTAACAGCTATTTTTATAAATTGTTTTAATTAATTTACATTGGTTATTTAACAAATAGCCACTTTCATTTCATTTATAGCCTAATTAAACCAGACCCAAGTCTGGTTAAAAGCGGCCCAAATACCCCAGGCCCTATACATTATCCTACCGACCCAATCCCTTGTCTAATCTGGACCGTTGATCAATTTTAATCAACGGTCCAGATCTCCCCTTTCCTTAATTAAGCCTAGAGACTACCCCCCTTCCCCTCTCATTTCTCTCTTTCACTCCGCCGTTACACATCTCTCTTATCTCTCAAACTCTCTCTGCTAAACCTAAGCTCTCACCGCCGTCGACTTTCCGGTAACTATGGTGGTCTCACCACCATCCCAGCCTCCATGGCTCCTTCCTACACCGGGTTATTGTTGCCTTGAGGTCCTCAAAGGAACTAGAAGGCGGTTCACTCACCTCCCATGGTTTTCACGTCATTCTCAGGCCGTCCATGGCTGTCCGAGTAAGATCCTCCCATCTCCGGCTAGAACTTGTGGTTTCTAAGCCGATTCTCTCTCTCTCTTTGGGTTCTCTATCTAAAACCCTAATTTTAACGCTTGATTTCTTACATCTGCAATAGATCTGGGTATATTTCGAGTTATTTTGATATTTTCCTTAAAAGATTTTTCGATTTCTCTAAAATGACTCTTCATCTTCAAACTAGGGTTTCTTAACCCCTTTTCAAAATGGGGTTTCCTTCTGCTTTTAGTATTATTCTATGATTTTCACTATGTTTATACGTTTATTTAAGTTTTTTCCCCTTTTGTCTGACTTATTATGTTAAAACCCTAAGTTTCTTCGTCTTAATCATGGATTCTGAGTCTGTTCTTGCTTACTTGTTCATCTGATTTATTAGCATGTCTGTTATTTATGAATTCGTTCTGAGTTTTCTATGATTTTACCCTATTTGGCCTATTAGGGTTTCTGATTTTGCCTATTATGTGTTTATTCCGTTTGTTCTCATAAATTTGTGTTAACTTCTCCTAAAGCAGTACTAGTTGCTATTTTTTGAATATATGAATCTCTATGATTGATCCTTTACTGATTTTTTGTGATATTCTCTACTGATTTTAACCTTTAAGATATTTTCTTACCTTAATTTATGGTCGAGCATGCTGTCAACTGATTCTTAAGTATTTTCCTTAATTATAATATGTTGAACCTAGCCTCTATTATATGTTATATACTTATGCTATGCTGAAACTATTTCCTTATGTGCTATATTCAGCCTTATATGATTTTCTTCCTTATTTATTATCTACATATCACCGTTTGAAGCTAACTCCTTAATTAAAGGGAGTACTTATACTGATTTGATTCTAATTGGTACATAGTTCCATAATTACTTCTTAACTATGATTCTTGCCTTATTTTCTACCTAGTCTTAAACTATATATACACTGTTTTTTCATTCAAACACATGAACACATTGCTCAAAATTCTCTCGTATACACAAATACTCTCTTCTGATCTCCTTCTGGTTACTTGCTATTATCAGCCGACTGCAAGCCAAGGCTGATTATTCTACCCCCTTACTCCTCATTCTGTGTTTGCTATCTCCTATACTGGTATGTCCTAATTTCAGTTTAAGTTTCAAAAATAATATGTTTCTTTTAGTAGTTCAATTCATCCTGTTTCTAATATGTTTTTACCTATGGTTTTGCTGTGATGCCTGCACTTGACCTGCTTGCACTGTTGTTCACTTAGCATGTTATGTACTCCCCTCCCTTAGACTCAACATGCTTATGAAATGCTATCCCCCTTTTAGTATACCTTAATATGATTCTGCCTTACTTATGCTTCTCTAATTATTGGCATGAACTTTTCTATGGCAAAACAATTTGTACCTTATGTTATTCGGTCCTGAGTAATCCTAAAGTTTATACTTTATCCTTGATCCCTTGATGCCCCCTAGCATATTGTTGATTTTGTACTTAAGTGTTCCTGGAACTATGTTCTTACCTATGTGCCTTATGTGTCCCCAATCCCCCATTACCGCTGTTTGGTGTTGCTGAACATGCCTTGGTTCTGTGTCCTTTGGCTGTGTATGAACCTGTTTTAGGTGCTATGTCTGGACTGTTGCTTGCTGCTTTACTCTCTTTTCAAAAACTGTTTTACTACATAACTCTATATTTCTTTACAAAATCTTTCAAACAAGTTTCTTTTCAAACTGTTTTCCTACTCAATCTTTTCAAAACTATGTCAAGCACTCTCTCTCTACTCTTAGATATTTAAGTTCTGCCCCTCTAATGTATGACTGCTTAGGGATCCCTATGAGATCCCTCTGAACTCTGATGCATTAGAACTGGCCCTTCCACACTACACTTACTCAATTATGGTTATGAAATCTGAGTGTGAGCACTGCCCGGGATCCCTTGAGGTCCTTAGGGAACTTTGACACACCCGCATATGAGAAAGGCTATGAAACATTTGGGCACTTGAGGTCCTGGAAGTCTGGGCCAGTTTTCAGGCTCTCTATAGTTTAACTTTTCTTTTTCCTTTATCTATTTATGTAATTTATTCAGCTGGTCTGTAATATTTATTTGTAAATGAATATTGGGGATGGCTAGTGAAATGGGAGGGGATAGCCATATAATTTTATCAATTCCACTAGGTAGAAATCATGCCTTAATCTTTACATTTCCTATATATGCATTAGAATCCATGCTTAGGATCAACATGCCAAACATGCATTAGATATCATGTCTTTAAGGCTTTTTCATGTTTACTGCTTTAACATACAACATACCTCAATTTATGCCTGTGCCTACCACTTAGAAATCCTGCTCCTTAGGCGATAAAATTAACACTCATGTGCATTCATGAATCATGCTTAACAACTTTGTAATTCTCTGTGCATTTTAGAAATCATGCTTTGGTAATCCTGTGCATCCTGAAATTATATCCTAGCCACCTTGCATTCACGTGTGCATACTAGATACCATGCTCTAGGATTTCATTTACATTTACTTAACTACACCTAGTTTAAACTGCTGATTCATGAAAAGGTATTAAATAACCTCGCATATGATTATCATGTCTGTTCTTAATAGAAATTGGTAACTATCTCTGCATTCTCAGATTTACATCACTTAGAACATCATGTTTTAGGCAAAACAATCTCTGAACTGTTTAATAATTCTGGTAGTCATTATGCACAACCCCACGCTTAAGCAACCCTTATGTAATCAATCTCTTAAAAATGAATACTGTTTCGATTGCGTTTGTTGCCTAAGGGCTAACAGTTATTTTTACAAACCAGTAGGCAAGCTGATTAGGTCCTTGCTATTGAGTTTATAAAGAAGTTGCATACTTCTGTGCATTGATATTCACTTAGATATCCTATATTAGGATTCTGTCTAATAAAACTGCCTCTTGTTTTATGTTTGAGACGTGCTGTTTTTGTGCAATATCTGTGGAGGTAAACCTGAGCCTTTTAAACTGCTTTTCCCGCATTTATTTGAAAAGTCCTACTTGTTCTTGCCTGTCGCCTAGAATTTTATCCTTTTAACCTTAGGGAGTTTTGTCTAGAACTGCCTATATTTATAGGTCCTAAATTCCTCCAGGAACATTAAGAAGGGACGATTAACAACACGCATAGAGGTCGTTAAATAAACTCGTTTAATAACCGCTAAGGGGCGGGAAAGGGTAGACATGGATATGATATCCGGTGCGCTAATTCCATGAGTAGCCCCTCTTCTGAGGGGTAATTACGGGGCATTGTACTGATATGATCCTATAGGATAAACAACCTAGGACCCCCTATCCCTTACACATGTGTGCTTATATTGTAAAACCTCCAGAACTTTTTATATGTGCTTAGACTTTAAATCTTTTAAACTTAAGCACATATGTGTGCTTGGACTGCAAATCTTCTCAAAACCTTCATCTATTTACCTATGTGTTTATTGCTTATATGCTATCTGTTCACAAAGTTTGTTTGGGCCGGGAACTACAATTGTGGACTTCGAGGGGTGCCTAACACCTTCCCCTTGAAGTAATTTCAAGCCCTTACCCTATCTTGGTCTATCTAATCTGTGTTTGTAAATAACCTTTAGTAGGTGCCCTAATGCACCTTAACTCGTTAGGTGGCGACTCTTCAATTCCTTACCCTTTTCCCAAAAGGAAATGATTTGTCCCAATAATGTCGAATACCCTGACCGATCCGAAAGGGGAGGAAAGAGGGGGGCACGACAGTAAATTTATTTTGTTGAGGTTGTTTTCATTGGCCTTCATAAAGATATTCCAGAATGTATATAAAGTTTTTCCCTTTTGGCAATTTTGAAGTCTATTATTTTTAGCATCCTAATTGCCAAGATTTCAAATGCCTTAGCACGGAATCGAACGTAGATAAGTCATTCTTCGGAGGTCCGAACAAGACTCGTCCTCGATACAAGTTTTTCTTGAAATTTATGGGGGCTCGGAGTGATGGGAAGCTTTCCCCAAGATTCTCATTTAAATGTTTTGAGACTATACCTTTTTTGAGGGTAAAATTTGAACAGGTTTGGAATTTTGTTGAAGGCCTTAATTTTTTATTACGGGCTTCAGACGTCTCCGAACCATTGTAGGGTGGTTGTTGCATTTTAGGTTTGGACTGCCTAATAGGTTTTGTGCCTTCGGGTTTTGATAACCCGAGCCATACAAACTTATCAAGGACGGCAGTCCCCGAGTGGGGTTAGCCCTTTGGGTTCAGACATGGGTGGTCCTTGGGCTCGATATTTCTCGGGTAGGAATAGCCCTTGGGCTCGATACTTTGAAGAAGCAAAGAGTGTTTGTCAACAAGGTAGAAACTTTCTTTCATTTCTGTGTATAACGTACAAGATTGCACAAATGCTCGTATTGCTGCAACGGTGACCTATGCGGGCACAGTTCATTTGATCGTTTTGCCCTTACAATGAATCCAAACCACCAAGCCTAGACTGTTCGAGCATAGAGTTTCTTTCCTTACTAAAAATCATGACGGAGGGTGATGTCCCCCCAATATTCGAGGTTGATCTTCAAGTGGACTCCGATACTGTTGATGAAACCATAGACTCCGATATAAAACCGATCTTCGAATCCAAGTTAACATGATTTATTGTTGCCTCGTTATATACCTTGCCGAAAAACTCATTTGGGACAAATTCAGTTCAAGGGAAAAGGAGCGCAACATGTGCTTTTAGTCCTAATCAGCTACATTCTCATTTGGTTGTTGGGAGCGCAACATGTGCTTTTAGTCCTAATCAACTACATTCTCATTTGGCTGTTGCCTGCAAGTGTTATCCAAAATAAAAAAAAAAAAAAAAAAAATGATGGCATACCTTAGTAGTAATATTGTTTTAAGTGGGTCACGTTCTAGTTGTTTGGTAGCTGTGTGCCATTTCCTGCTTCAAGTTTGTACGAACCTTTATCGGTAATCCCGATGAATCGATACGGACCTTCCTAGTTCGGTCCTAGCCTCCCTTCATTCGGGTTTTGGATGTTCTGTGTTACTCTTCTTAATACCAAGTCATCGATGTTGAAGTGTCGGAGGTTGGCTCTTTGGTTTTAATATCTTTCTATCCGGTGTTTTTGGGCGGCCAGCCGGACTAGAGCGGCCTCGCGCCTCTCGTTCACAAGTTCTAGGTTTGTGATCATGGCCTCGCCATTTGATTCGTCGATTGCATATCAGAATCTGAGTCTCGGTTCTCCTACCTCAATCATTATTAGTGCTTCAGCACTGTAGACTAACGAATACGGGGTGGCCCCGGTACTGGATTTTGAGGTCGTGCGATATGCCCACATAAGATCTTGTCAACACCCTATCACTCTAGTCGGAACGGGCAGGAAGAGGAGACGAACAAAACAATCCTTCAAAACCTTAAGAAAAGGCTGATCGATGCCAAAGGGAAGTGGAAGAAAATTTATTGAGCTTGCTGATGATGAACTGCTTCCCGTTATCACATACTATCTCGGCCAGTATACCGAAACCGACATATTATGTGGTCCTAATGAAGTCGATGACTTCTTTTTCTCGGACCTTCTTGAACGGTTGAGCTTCAACCCATTTAGAGAAATAATTAGTCATAAATAATATAAATTGATCCTTACCAGATGCCCATGGTAGGGGGCGACGATGTCCATTCCCTATTTCATGAACGGCCATGGTGACAGGACCGAGTGTAGGAACTCCCTGAGTTTGTGGATCATTGGTGTGTTCCTCTGACAGCCGTCACATTTTCGCACGAGCTCCTTCGCATCTTTCTCAATGTCGATCCAGTAATAGCCAACTCTTATTATCTTGTGAAGCAACGATTCTGCCCTCGAATGGTTCGAGAAGGTGCCTTCGTGAACTTCTCTCAAAACATATTTGGTGTCTCCTGGTCCTAAATATATGGACAGTGGGCCATCGAACGTTCTTCTGAACAAGGTATTATCTTTGGACATGCTAAACCTGGCTGCCTTCGTGCGCAAACCTCTCGATTCATTGGGATTCGAGGGTAGCTTCCCGGTCTTTAGTTAATCAATATACTTGTTTCGATAGTCCCAGGTTACGCTTGTCAAATTTATCTCGGCATGACCTTCTTTCACTAACGATTTCATGAGTTGTACGACCGTCCCAGCATTGAATTCATCATCATCAACCGATAACCCGAAGTTAGCCAGAGCACCGACTTCACTATTTTGATCCTGGGGCACGTGTTGTAGGGTCCATTCCTTGAATCGATGTAGCGTTAACTGTAGTCTAAGTATCTTCGCATTTGTTCCTCTTTCACTTTGAATGTTCCATTAACTTGATTTACCACGATAAGGGAATCACATTTGGCTTCGATCACTTCGGCCCCCAGGATTTTAGCCAAATCTAGACCTACAATCATGGCCTCATATTCGGCCTCGTTGTTAGTCAATTTCACAGTTCTAATAGATTGCTTAACTACGTTATCCGTGGGCGGATTTAACATGATGCCGAGTCCGAACCCATTTGTGTTCGAGGAACCATCCGTAAAGAGGGTCCAGATTCCCGAGGAGGTCCCCGAGGTTAACATGAATTCCTTTTTGACTTCGGTATTAAGGCCGATGTGAATTCGGCCACGAAGTTTGCCAAAATTTGAGATTTGATGGATGTTCGGGGTCGATATTTGATATTGTACCCGCTCATTTCCATGGCCCATTTGGCCAATCGTCCCGAGAGCTCAGGTTTGTGCATTATGTTCCTCAATGGATAAGTAGTTACAACACGTATTGGATGACATTGAAAATATTGCCTTAACGCTTAACAAATAGAGCGCCAATTTATCCAGTGAGGCTACCTTGTTTTGGCCTCACCTAGAGTCCTACTAACATAATATATAGGAAATTGCATACCTTCTTCTTCCCGGACTAAGACTCCACTTACCGCTATCTCGGATACCGCTAAGTACAAGTACAACTGCTCGTATGCCTTTGAAGTATGAAGCAAAGGTGGACTCGAAAGGTACCGTTTGAGTTCTTAAAAAGCTTGTTGGCATTCTTGGGTCCATGAAAAGTTATTCTTCTTATTCTTCAGCAATGAGAAGAACTGATGGCTCTTATCGGAGGACCTTGATATGAACAGACCTAGGGCGACTATACGCCCGGTTAACCTTTGAATAGCCTTGACATTGTACACTACGATGATGTCTTAATAACTTTTATTTTGTCGGGATTGATCTTGATTTATTGGTTGGACACCATGAATCCAAGGAACTTCCCAGACCCGACCCCGAGTGTGCATTTCTCTGGTCAGCTTTATATTGTATTTCTTCAGTATGTTGAAGGTTTCCTGCAAATGTTCCAAATAGTCATCTGCTCGCAGGGACTTAACTAAGATGTTGTCAATGTAAACCTCCATTGATTTCCTATTTGTTCTTCGAACATCCGATTTACTAGACGTTGGTAAGTGGCACCGACGCTCTTTAGTCCGAATTACATTCCTTTATAACAATAGGTATTGTATTTAGTTATGAAGGAAGTTTTTTCCTGATCACCCAGGTCCATCCAGATTTGGTTGTACCCGAAATAGGCATCAAGAAAGTTGAGTATCTCATGGCCGGCCATCACATCGATCGTGCGATCAATGTTAGGCAAAGGAAAAGTGTCTTTAGGGCATGCCTTGTTCAAGTCTTTGTAGTCTACACACATTCTTAATTTATTTCCCTTTTTTAGGAACTACTACTACGTTTGCTAACCAATACGGGTATGTAACTTCCAGAATATAACATATTTCAAGGAGTTTGGATACCTCGTCTTTGAGGAATATGTTCTTGACTTTGGACTGAGGCCTCCTCTTCTGTTTAATCGGGTGGAACTTTGGGTCCAAACTCAGCTTGTGAGTGGTTATATCTGGCGGGATCCTGTCATGTTAAGGTGGGACCACGAGAAACAATCTATGTTTGCTATAAGGAATTCAATGAGTTTCTTCTTGAGCTCGGGAGTTATCTCCATGCCAAGGTATACCTTCTGATCGGGCAAATGCTCGATCAATCAGACTTGATCTAGTTCCTCAACCGTTGACTTGGTGGCATCGAAATTTTCAGGGGCTATGAACGACCTAGGAACTCCGTAATCATCATCCTTGCCCGTCTCCAGCTTTTCTGGTTCGGTCGTGGCCGGTGTAGGTGATTGCTACTTGGTTTATTCCTTGGTAACCGAAATTGGGTTCTTTGATGTTAAGAGTGCGGATATCGGGGTCACCTCATTGACCACGAACATTTCTTTTGCGGCCGACTGTTCTTCGTAAATAGTATTGATCCCTCCCGGTGTGGGGAATTTCAACGCTGATGTAGTGTCGAGGGTACTGCTCTCATGTTGTGAATCCATGGCCTTTCAAATCGAGCATTGTATCTCATATCTCATTCGATCACGTAGAACTTTGTCTCCTGAACGGTTCCAGTGGTATTTATCGACATGGTTATCTCCCCTTTAGTAGTCTCGCATGCCATGTTAAATCCGTTTAAAACTCGGACTATAGGCATTATTTGGTCTTGTAGAACCAGCTGTTCCACGGCCCTTGATATTATGATATTGGCTGAGCTACCTAGATCAATTAACAAGCATTTAACTCGATATTTATTTATGACTACAGATATTAGGAGTGCATCATTATGTGGTTGCACGATTCCTTCAGCGTCCTCGTCATTAAAAGATATGGTTCCCTCCGGTTCATAATCTCGAGTCCGTTTTTCCCTTTCACTCCTCGCAGGGTTGCGTTCGGACCCATTACCCCTTCGATCTCCATTGTATGGCTGATACTGACCTCCGTTTGATCTTGGTTCATGATTGATGATTCTTTTGGATCTGTCACTAGTTCTCACGGGATAAACAGATTCGGAAAGGGCCCCGAGCTGATCGTCTTCGACCCTAATTTTTGATTGGTACTTGTTATGGACGTCGACCCAAGTTACCACCGAGTATTCTATCAAATTTTGTTTTAACTGCTACAAAGCCAATGAGCTTTGGAGATTGAGTCCTTGGGTGAATTCTTGAACGGCCCAATCGTCCGCGACATGAGGCATATCCATCCATTCCATTTGAAACATCGACACGAATTCCCTGAGCATCTCGTTATCTCTTTGCTTTAGTTTGAAAAGGTCTGACTTCCTGGCCTCGACCTTGGTGGCCCCGAGGTGCGCTTTTATAAAGGCATATGTAAGAATATCAAATGAGTCAATAGAATTAGGGGGTAAGTTATGATACCATATCATAGCTCCTTTTGACAAGGTCTCTCCCAACTTTTTCAGCAGAACGAATTTGATTCCGTTATCTTCCAAGTTGTTCCCCTTGATGGCGCACGTGTAGGAGGTCACATGTTCATTTAGATCAGTTGTACCATTATACTTCAGAATTTTGGGCATACGGAACTTCTTTGGGATCGGCTTCGGAGCTATGCTCCGAAGGGAAAGGCTTTCGGACAAATTTCTTGGAATCCAGGCCCTTCAGTATCGATGGTTCTCATGGGATTTGATCGACCCTAGAGTTATAGGTCTCCACTTTTTTGTCGTTGGCTTCGATTTTCTTTTCTCTTGATTCCACCCGTTTTGTCAGTTCCTCGGGCATATTTATTATCACGGGGTTGGTTCACTCGGCCTTTCTACGATTGGTTCATTTCTGCGAGCGTTTTCCCGGGATAGTTCGGGCTCAACTCTACTGGGGGCGCGACTTTGATTCTGCAACTATGGTATTGCTGCCTTTTGAGCCTGTAACATTTCGAAGATCACCTGCAAGTTGATCCCATCATCTTCGCCGTCGTATATACTCCGGGCTATTGCCTGGGATCCCCCGTAAATGTTGTTCTCGGGGTCAGTAGGCAAGTTTGCTTCAATAGCCACGTGTGAGTTAGCATCGATCGGATCCGTGACCGGGACTCTGTTGGGGTCAATAGGGGCACTGTCACGACCCAAACCAACCCTGTCGTGATGGCGCCTATTATGGTACTAGGCAAGCCGACACATTTTCAAAACACATCGATATTTCATTTAAAAGATAGGTCAAAGCTTTTCATAACAAAATCTTCATAACAGAGTTCAACTCAAAATAAAATGCGGAAAAGATAGCCTGATATCGGAGTGTCACTAAGTCATGAGCATCTAAACCAGACTAGAATCAGAGTTTACAATGTTCCACAAAATACCAAAACAGAAAGAAAAGATAATAATAGAGGAGAGTCAAGGGCTGCGGACGCCGACAACTACCTCGTATGTATCCAACAACCAAAAGTGCACGGACTCAACGATCTCTGCGAAGGGTCTCACCTGGCTCTACACACAAGGTGCATGGAGTAACGTGAGTACTTCTAAATCAGTAAGTAATAGAATTAAATAAGGAACTGAGAAAACAAAGCCAAGCTACAAAAAATATAGTTCTTTCTAGAAATTTTCAATAAGGGAAATTAGGCATGCTTTCAAACCGGTGTTCTAAAATCAAAACATTTCGAGCTCAAGTGAAACAGTATAAGTACTCCAAAATATCACAACAACAACGACTAGCAACAAAGTGCAACAACAAATAAAGCAAGTACAACCTCACTGGCTATTGTCACTCATCTATCTCGACAGCTCAATCACTCGTCTCTCAGCCTCAAAACTCACAATCAAGGTACATGCGCTCATTGAGGGTGTTCAGACTCCAGAAGGGATCTTAAAACCGAAGCGCTATATTGTTGCGGTGTGCAGCCCAACCCAATATTGTTGCGTGCAACCTGATCCATATATTGTTGCGGCGTGCAACCCGATTCGATAACATGGTGATCCAATATTACTGCGGTATGCAGTTCGATCCAACATATCTCACACAACTATGAACCCGGCAATCATGCCCTATACCAGTCACTAGCCTCTCCAGCCTCACAAATATCATAATAACAACCCAAACATATGATATAACAAGTAATAATAAAATCATGAGAGAGAGTTGAGATAAAATGCATAAGCAAACAGTGTTATCATATAGCCTAATCATGGTTTCTAACATGTAACACAATCAATAACTCAAAAACAAGATGAACAGGTAATTATCACCCGTCATCTAGCATGTGCGTCATCTCTAAATATCAACATCATATGATTTTCTCGGGGTTTCATACCTCTAAGACCAGATTTAAGACCGTTACTTACCTCAATCCGAACAAATACCTACTCCGCAATGCTCTTGCCTCTCGATTCGGCCTCCAAATGCTCCGAATCTAGTCACAACCAGTACAATACCATTAATATATGCTAAAGGAATCAATTCCATAAGAAAAACTACTAATTAGACTCAAACCCCCGAAATTGGCTAAAACCCAGCCCTTATGCCCACGTCTCGAAATCCGACAAAAGTAAGAAAATCTGAAAACTCATTCACTCGCGAGTCTACCTGTTGGCCCAAGTAAAGGTTAGTTTTGGAGACTGACAAAGGAACTCAGGCATGAACTTGGTCCATCCCTCCAGGTCCATCCCTTGTGTGCATAGAAAACGGGCAGATTCGAGCATGTGGGATGCACGTGAAGGAGACAAGTTTAAATTGGTGTATTTGATATCTCCTGATCGAAAAGGTTGCATATTTATAAGGAGAAATACTCCTTAATCAAAGAGAACAATATCCAAGATAGGGAAGGAGTTAGAAGTTGAAATCAACTAGAACTCTTCCACCAAGGAAGAGTAGCATCATAATTCTAGTTAATCTTTATTTACTAACTCTATAAAGATCAGTGTTGTTCTCTTTTATAGGGGTTGCACAAATGCAGAAGTTAAACGTGAATTGAGAGAAAAATAGAAAGGCAATTTTGCAAGCAATTCGTATGTGACTCAAGTGTGCAAACCTGAAGCGACATGAACCAGATAGAAGAACCAGCTCCAAGTGTATGTCTTTTATTATAGTTCAATTATAGTAGGTGTTTTCATATTATACCTTTCAACTTTATCTAGAGGCAATTGTAATAGGTACTCAGAGTTTTCAAGTTAGAGTTAACTTGAAGTTGTTGCAACAGTTAGAGGTTGTGTGCTACAACGAGATTAGAGTTAATCCTAGGTTTACAAAAGTGTTTTTGTAAATGCAGTTTTTGGCTCATCGATTTTAGTAGAGAGTTTGGAAAAATCCTACTGGAAAGTAGGTCGGGGTTTTTTCACCTCTTGAGCCAGGTGTTTTCCACGTAAAATAATTGTGTTCTTTACTTTCTGTATTTATTATTCCGCAACAGTAGTAGTTGGAACACATAGAAGAACCAGGTCCTTCTATAATCAGTTTAAGCGAAAAATTGGACACCACACAAATCACCTCCCTCTTGTATGGTATTGACGTATAAAACATCAATTGGCATCAGAACATGTTATCCTTGAAGAGGCTAACACCTTAGGAACATATCAAGATGAGCGCACCACCTGGAAACTAGGAAAGGCAATCCACTGATAGGCCTTCACTCTTTAATGGCCAGTACTACTCTTGGTGGAAAAAAAGGATGAGAGATCACATCATCATAGAAGATTATGAGCTATGGAAAATTGTCACTAATGGTCCCCTGGCTACCATGAAGAAGAATGTTGAAGGTGTAGATGTGCCAAAAACAAGAGTTGACTGCAATGTTGAGGACTTGAGGAAATGGGAAAAGAATGCTAAGGCCAAGAAATGACTTGTGTGTGGACTTGGTCCAAACGAGTACTGTAGAATTCAAAGTTGTACCACTGCTAAGGAAATTTGGGACACTTTGCAAGTGGCTCATTAAGGAACACCTCAAGTGAAGAGGTCCAGAGGAACACTGTGGTATTCTCAATATGAGAATTTCACCATGAAGGAAGGAGAAACCATCCAAGAGATGTATACAAGTTTCACCACACTGACAAATAAACTTAAGTCTCTTGGAAGGGTTATTCTTGAAGAAGACAAAGTTTAGAATATTTTGACAAGGGTTCTGCCAGTCTCTTGGGAAAGAAAAATCACTGTTATTTAGGAATCAAAGAACATTGTCACTCTTAAGTTGGATGAGCTAATTGGAAATCTCACTGCCTATGAACTTAGAAGGAAAACCATGAAGATGGATGCACCCAAGAAGGAAAGGAGCCTGGCACTCAGAATCACTGAAGGTGTTGATCTAGAAGAGGATGAAATGACCATGATCGAGAGGAAAGGGTCCTTCAAGAAGTGGAAGCTACAGCAAACTAAGGGTTCCTGAAAAACAAACCAATGAGGGGTGTTACAAGTGTGGGAAGACTGATCACCACATCAAAAATTGCCCTCAATGGGAAATTGAATGGAAGAAGGAAAGAGTTGAACGAAGGAACAGGTTCAACCCAAGAAGAAAAAATGATCAACAAAGGCTATAGTTGTTGCCTGGGGAAAAAGCTCAGATGAGGATTCAGAGGATGAAGATTGAGATGAACAAGCACTTATGGCAATTGGAGTGTCCGATGAGGAATCTGAGGTAAGTACACTTCATCTCAAAGATAAGATTAAATTTTTGTATAAAGAAAAGCTATCTGAGTTACTCCTGGATTTCATTGATGAATCTGAGGATCTAAACAATGAAAAGGAACAACTGTCTAAAGATGTGTGATTTTGAAAGCCAAGTGCAAAAATCTGGAACTTCGGGCTAGTGAAAGTGATAGTAAAATGTTGAGTTAAAGAACCAGGTTCATGAACTTGACACCACTGTCCTAGAGCTAAGATTTGAAAATCTAAAACTGAAATTAGGAACAGGTAAAAAGAAAGTTGATCACACACAACTCACATTAGAAGAAAACCTAGGAAAAATGAAAGACGAGTTGTACAAAAGAGATGAGCATATAAGAGTCCTTAAGGAGGATCTAAGCAAGGTTAAGCACGAGCTAGACAGAACCTGTAAATGGAATAGGTCCTCCGATGCACTTTCATGGCTATATGAACACCATAGTATCAATAAGAGAGGACTTGGCTACGGGACCCCTGCACCTAAGTGGGATCCCAAAAGCAAGTACCTCACACTTCCTGAGAACAGAATCTGCACACACTGTGGTAAGACTGGTCACAACAAAAGTGAATGTAATGCAAAATAAAAGGCTAGTAAAAAGAATAAAATATTTGTTCAAGGGAAAAGTAGGCTACCAGGATGGGCCAAAAAGAATTTGATTCACCCTTTTGCCTATAGAAAAGGGACCCAAACTAGTTTGGGTTCCTAAGACTAACCCCTGAGTTCCTTTTGCGGGTCCAAGTGAAGGGGAGCAGCCAAATATGATACACGGATAGTGGCTGCTCAACGCATATGACAGGTAACAAGAACCAATTCCTTTCACTTGAGGACCTCAAAGGAGGTAATGTCTCCTTTGGAAATGGGAAGAAATGTGAGATCATTGGGGTTGGAAAGGTAGGCAAGACTGATTCCCACTCTATTGAGAATGTCTACTTGATAGATGGCCTAAAATACATCCTAATCAGTGTATCACAATTGTGTGATAGAGGTAACTTGGTATCATTCACCACTACCAAATCTTTTGTAATAAATCTTACCACTGACAAGATTTTCTTGCAGGGAAAAAAAGTAAACAATATTTACATTGTAGATCTGTCCACATTTTCAAAAAATGAACTTACTCGCTTACGTGTGTTGGATAATGATCCCCTCCTTTGGAACAAAAGACTTGGACATGCCAGTCTAAGTCAACTCAACAAACTAGTCTCCAAGGACTTGGTGATAGGACTGCCTAACATTAAGTTCAGGGAAGACAAAGTTTGTGAGGCTTGTGCAAGGGGGAAGCAGGTAAGATCCTCTTTCAAAAGCAAGAAAATGGTAAGTACCACTAGAACGATGGAACTGATCCATATGGATCTTTGTGGACCAATGAGAACTGTGAGCAGAGGTGGTAACATATATGTTATGGTGTTTATTGATGATTACTCTAGGTTTAGTTGGACACTGTTTCTGACATCAAAAAATGAAGCATTCGACATGTTCACTTCATTTGTTAGAAAAACTAAAAAATAACTAGGTAATCAACTTGCATTAATTAGGTCTGATCATGGTACTGAATTTGAAAATACTAAATTTACTGAATTTTGCGATGTGCATAACATAGATCATAACATTTTTGCACCTAGGACTCCACAACAAAATGGTGTAGTTGAAAGAAAGAATAGGACATTGGAAGAAATGGCTAGGACTATGCTTCTTTCTAGTAAACTGCCTCATAGTTTCTGGGCAGAAGCTGTGAACACTGCATGTTACGTCATAAATAGGTACATGACCAGGACTCTTGTTGAGAAGACTCCCTATGAGTTACTTAAATGGAGAGAGCCAAATATATCCATCTTAGGGCATTTGGATGCCAGTTCTTTTTGCACAATAATGGCAAAGACTCCCTAGGTAAGTATGATCCCAGAAGTGATGAGGGAGTATTCTTGGGATATTCTTCACATAGTAAAGCTTATAAGATCTATAACAAAAGAACTATGTGTGTAGAAGAAAGTGTACATGTAGTTTTTGATGAAATTAACATTCTTTCTAAGAGATAGGAACATGCAAATGAAGTAATTGGGCTGGTAAGAAGTTTAAATGAAATCACAGCCCAGACTGAAGCTGCACCAGAAGAAGGAATATGTTATGGAACAGGTTCTTCTACTCAAGGCAACCTGACAGGGGGAACTAAACAAGGAGGAACTAAATCTCAAACTCGATGGAACTTGTCCATAAACCCTTTCCACATCAACAAAGCATTGAAAGAACATCAAAGGGAAACCAGTTGGTTGTGAAATCTTACAAGTATCGAAGTTCTCATTCCATTGAGAATATAATCACTGACCAAACCTCTAGAAAACTAGATCTTTATTAAAGAATCTTTGTGCTTTTGATGTTTTATTATCTCTTATTCAACCTAGAAATGTTGCTGAGGCTTTGCAGGATCTAGACTGGGTAAATGCAATGCAAGATGAACTTAACCAATTCTAAAGGAGTCGAGTTTGGCATCTAGTACCAAGACCCAAGGACATATCAGTAATTGGCACAAAATGGGTATTCATAAACAAAAGCCTTAAGTAGAGATCACTTTGAGAGGAACATGTTGGAATTAGGGATGATTAAGATCACCTAAAAGGACCAGTTCAAAGTTAAACTAAATAAAAAATAAAAATAAAATTATAAAAAAGATAAATTATTGGTTAGAAAGTATATACATTTTGTATATAATTAGATTAAATCTTGCTCAGTCTCATACTTTCAAAAGTATACTCCTGTGCCATGTGCTAAAATGACTCATTAATTTCTAATGATATTTTCTCTATTTTGACAAATTTAGACTTACACAAGAGAATTTTCAGTGCAGAACCTGGTTCATCAAGATAACTATGTATGTTTTCTGCACTCTGCATAATTTGAGTTAATTATATTTGGATCATGAGCAGAGTCCTACTTAATTCCAAACTTCTTTTGGACTTATCCGTTACAAGTAAAACTGTTCTGTTCAAAAGAGTCTCAACCGAATTGAAGTACCTAGATTCTAGGGATACTCTCCAACGTCTCTTAAAAACTGAATTTCAGTTTGATTAGATTTTTAAGAGTCTGAAAAGTTGTAGTTACCCCATCAATTATTCCTCTATATATTGATCAGCTTTAGTGTATTCCTTACTTCATCTCTCTCAAGATATCAAAAACTCTCATTCTTCTTTCATCCTCCAAACACAATCTAATTCTCTTCTCTTCCATACTCTAGCCCAGATATGTTGAACACCTCTAAGAATTCTTCATCACCACCACAAGAAGCCACTACCACACCTTCTACCACTCTTTCAACAACACCAATCTCGTAAGATTGTCGTTGAAGGAGAGCAGATCAAGAAAATAAACAAGTAAATTGAAAGAAGGTAGGGAAGAGGAATCCCAGAAATCTGAAGATTCACGTAAGTCTACAACCAAGGGGGAATAAAGTAGGTATTCCAAAACTGAATAGGTATCTTCTAATTCTAAAGTTACTCCTTGAGACAATTTCAGAAGTTGCTGCAAATTTGGAGAATAGATTTGTACTGGTAGGATCTATAGCAGGTGTTGAGACTACAGAATCTGGAGAAGTTGGTGGTAAAAATAAAAAAAGGAAAAGAAAAAGAGAGCAAGGATTCTAGGAGTAGTGTGAGGGGAAAGGGTACAAGAGTGGATGATCCTTCACCCACTCCTGTTGGTCTAACAAAAGAAATTAGGGCTATGGTTGTTTGGGGAGAGGAATTTACTGAAATAGAAGAGAGTGTGAGCAAAACAAGGGGAAGTGGATCTAGCGAAGCTCCTGAGTGGTTGGTTCAACTTGGGAAAAATATAGATGAACCTGTTCCATCTGAACAGAAAACCCTCGCGGACCTACTGATAGGGTTATCAATGGCACCAAAACTCATGCCATTCCCTATGGCTTCATTCTCATAACTGTACTTGCACATTTTAAAGTACCTATGAAGAAGTGGGAGATTAGTACAAGCAAGGATCATTTTGGGGTTAATATTCTGCTCGCTTGCGATTAAATAGTCAATGCTACTCCTAAAGAAACTAGTTCATCCAAGAAGGTACCAGTGAATAACAAGGTCAGAGCCTTGATGCAAGAAAGTGGGACTAAGGATGTTGAGATTGGGAGGCTGAAGAAGTGGTTGACTGAGGTACAGACTGGGAGAGATGCTCTTAGAACTGAGCTGGCAAGAGAAAAGGAGAATAATGCTGGCATTATTCAGGATATGCTGAAACTCCTCCTAGCCAAAAAACCAAGCACCTAGTTCTTCCCAGCCTTAAGCCTCCTAGCCCGGTGTAGATCAACCACTGACCTAGTTCGGGAATTTTTTTTTTTTTTTTGCTCATGTTTCCAATATTTTTATTTCTTCTTATGCTTTGTGGTAGAATTTTATCAATCATCAATGAAATTCACTGTCTTTTGCTCTAATTGTTTGTTTATATTTTTTTGATGGTTAAAATTCTTAGCTTGATCTATGATGATTAATCCATGATTGCATTTGAGTAGCCCTAGTGGCCATGAGTAAGCTTTAAAATCTGGTTATCTCACATTTCTATGCAACTTTTCGATGATGCCAAAAGGAAAAAAATAATTAGGTTGTGCTTTAAACAAGTGTTGTTTAGATTTGAACAAGTGATGTTTATAACCTAATGTACCTGATCCTTGATGATAAGTGATAAAAAATAAAAATATTTCTAACATTGTGTTGGTGTTGAGCTGAGTTGAAATAGGGCCTAAGATTATGAGAAACCAGAGTTTGTCATCATAAAAAATGGGGAATTTGTTGGCCCAAGTAAAGGTTAATTTTTAAGACTGACAAAGGAACTCAGGCATGAATTAGGTCCATCCCTTGTGTGCATAGAAACAGGCAGATTCGAGCATGTGGGATGCACGTGAAAGAGATAAGCTTAAATTGGTGTATTTGATATCTCCTGATCGAAAAGGTTGCATAATTGATAAGGAGAAATACTCCTTAATCAAAGAGAACACTATCCAAGATAGGGAAGGAGCTAGAAGTTGAAATCAACTAGAACTCTTCTACCAAGGAAGAGTAGCATCAGAATTCTAGTTAATCTTTATTTACTAACTCTATAAATATCAATGTTGTTCTCTTTTATAGGGGTTGCACAAATGCAGAAGTTAAACGTCAATTGAGAGCAAAATAGAAAGGCAATTTTGCAAGCAGTTCGTGTGTGATTCAAGTATGCAAACCTGAAGCTACATAAACCAGATAGAAGAACCAGCTCCAAGTGTCTGTCTTTTATTCTAGTTCAATTGTAGTAGGTGTTTTTATATTGTACCTTTCAGCTTTATCTAGAGGCAATTGTAATAGGTACTTAGAGTTTCCAAGTTAGAGTTAATTTGAAGTTGTCGCAACAGTTAGAGGTTGTGTGCTACAATGGGATTAGAGTTAATCCTAGGTTTACAAAAGAGTTTTTGTAAATGCAGTTTTTGGCTCAGTGATTTTAGTGGAGAGTTTGGGAAAATCCTACTGGAAAGTAGGTCGTGGTTTTTTCAACTTTCGAGCCAGATGTTTTCCACTTAAAATACATGTGCTCTTTAATTTATGTATTTATTGTTTCGTAACAGTAGTAGTTGGAACAAATAGAAGAACAAGGTCTTTCTATAATCAATTTAAACGAAAAATTGGACACCACACAAATCACCCCCCCCCCTCTTGTGTGGTATTGACGTACAAAAAATCACTATCCATAAGAAATTTATCAAAATCCGACATCATTTGGTCCCTCAAATCCCCAAATTACACTCTCCAAATCCTTAACCTCAAACTCCCAAATTTCACCTCAAAACCACACAATCTAGGTGGAGAAAACAATGGGGAATCAAGATTATTGATCAAAAAGGAGTACAAGAAGATTACCTCAAGAATCCCCTCGAAATTCCTCCACAAAATCGCCTAAGCCCGAGTTCAAAATGTTGAATTGAAGCCAAATTCACGAATCCTCGTTTTTAAACATTCTGCCCAGGCCTTTCACACCTTCGACCATACTTCTACACCTGCGGAACCGCTTCTGCAGTAAATTATCCGCTTCTGCGGAAGACACTTAAGTCCCCCAGGGCCCGCACCTGCGCTCCAGGTTCCGCACCTGCGAACGCATTTCTGCGGCCCTTTCTTCGCTTCTGAAGAACCAGCCTTCGCCTCACTACTCCGTATTTGCGGAGCCCTTCTCGCATCTGCAGGCTCGTAGATGCGCATTTCCCTTTGCACCTGCGTTTACCCCACCCCAAGCCAGCTCCACATCTGTGCCAATCCCACCGCACCTGCAGCGTCGCACCTGCAGCAATCCCCTCGCAAGTGCGATTACACTAGCAAGAGGCCAACTTCAGCAATTCTCCAAATTTAAAACATGATCCGTTAACCACCCGAAACACACCCGAGGCCTTCGGAACCTCAACCAATCATACCAACAAGTCATATATTAACATACAAACTTAGTCGAACCTTCGAATCACTCAAAACAACATCAAAACACTAAATTAACCTCGGATTCAAGCCTAAGAACTTCTAAACTTCCAAATTCCGCAAACAACGCCGAAACCTACCAAACCACGTCCAAATGACCCCAAATTTTACACACACATGACAAATGACACCACAAACCTATTCCAACTTCTGAAAATCCATTCCGACCCCGATATCAAATTTTTCACTGCCGACCAAAATCACTGAATTTCCAACTTTCGCCAATTCAAGCCTAATTCCTACGGACCTCCAAATCACATTCCGGACACGCTCCTACGTCCAAAATCACCTAATGGATCTAATGGAGCTAATGGAACCATAAAAATTCAAATCCGAGATCGTTTACACACAAGTCAATGTCCGGTTGACTTTTCCAACTTAAGCTTCTAAATAAGAGACTAAATGTCTCAACTCACCCCCATACCGCTCCTAACCCGAACCAACTAACTCGGTATATCATAATATAGCTGAAGAACTCAAAAGGAAGCATAAATGGAAGAAACGGGGCTATAACTCTCGAAACGACTGGCCGGGTTGTTACATGCACCTCGTTGTTGGGCACCACATTGTTGTTCTCGCCATGGTGGCCGGACTCAGCATCGACGTTCAAATAGGCAGATTGGGAGTTTGGCATTTTTAATTTGACCTGAAATTAAAAGCTCAAAGAACAAGTGTAAAATAGAGTGCGTTATGGAAATTTGTATCAAATTGCCACTAATATCCTTAGCCCACGGTGGGCCAAACTGTTTACCCTAAAAACGGATAAAAATTAAATTTATATGTGGTTTTAAGGATATGCGGATTAATTCAATACAAATGGTAAATTGCGTTAGATTGAACAAAGGACGTAATAAATTGTCAAATCAATAAGGAGAGTGATCCCGGATTCAATAACGTCTTAATGAAATGCATGCCTTCGACCCCAGACTCACACTAATGAAGAACTGATGAACAAAAGTAAGAACTTTGAATAACGGAGAAAATAAGAGTATATTGCCTTGATATACACGTTACAAAGTGTGCCCAAGAATAATAACCTTTCCCCTTTATATTGTAGGGGAGTTTTACTCTAAGTACAATTCTAAAAAAGGTAAAAAACTTTCGTTTCGCCGATCACCGAAATGAACCAAGATTCGCGTCGTGATATCCGGTTAGGCACAGACATCACAACCCTTTGTTAGTCGTGCACAACTACTTGGTAATGTTCTCCGAAATCTTCAACCTTTAGATCGGCCCTCGAGAATATGGCCCTGACATCCCCGAGGGGCATGTGGCTTGCCTGAAGCCTAATACGAGGGGTTCTTTGTTCTGATTCTGATACAATACATTCATGTTCCTGCTCTGATTGGCTCTCCGAGAAGACAAACATGCAGCGGGCTCGATTTTACCGTATACAAAACCGCTTATGTCTTATTTTCGTCGTTTAAATTCTTATCAACGAGCTGAATTCTGAAAGCACTGTCAAAGCACTTGCGACAATATATTGTTATAGATATGTTTCGACGGAATTTTTATATTTCTGAATTTGTTTTAGTAGTGAATCCAATATTCAACATCATCAGATTATGTGAATATGCCAAATTAGTTTAATTTGCAACTAATCAATGCCCACTTAGCGTATTATTTAAAATTGAAACAACTTACCTAAAGAGGTTTTTCACTTTCGATTATATAAAGCAAGACACTCATCAACTTTTTAACTATCCTCAAGACCTTACACAAGTTTCTCATCAGCAAAATTTACTGCCTAAGAATGAAAATCATATGTACTGTTCTTCTAGTTTTACTACTTGTGGCTTCAGGTATATGCTTTATACGATCTTCTTTGTCATGTTTCTTCTTTTAATTGTGACAGTTTGCATTCCTATTTTATACAAATTATAAATAGTTTCAGTTTTTCTCTAATTGGTGATTAAAATCTACAGAAACGTCACAGTTTATTAGTCGAATGGAATAAGTAGCCCTTGTATATTCTTGCCGAAACGATCGAGAGCAGAAGCGGATTCATGATTAAAATTCTATACGTTCAACTTTTAGGATTTTTAACATCGAAACCCATTATATTTTTAAAGTTATTGGTTCGTATCTACTACTATTTTTGTATTTCTAATGAATATTTACACATAAAATTTTACTCAGCACCAAAAGTTATGGGTTCAATTGAACATCATTACATCCGCCCCTGATTAAGAGGGCTACAAATTTAATAGCAATTTCTTTAAGTTTACTCCTTGTCATCGTCATCCCATCAGAGGTGCTCCGTGTCCTCCTCTACCTGGTTGCCCCTTACATTCCCCTTAAGAAAATTCACTCAAATAAGTGTATCTATATTTCATGGAAATGAAGCAACAAAAGAGAATCAATAAATGAAGAAAATTATATCTGTTTCTTTGAACTCCTTTTGTGCGCGAAACTATGATTTAAATTTTATGGTTTTAAATTTTATAATGATATCTGATGCTAGTAATTGGACTCTAATTTAGCTTCTTCTTTTTTTATATATATATTTCATGATTTTTTTTAATACAAATACAAGATTTTGACTAAAGATATTACGTTCGAAAAAAACCATATGCAATCTTCTAGCTCAACCCCGTGTCTGTATCTTCATGAAGGAATATCAAGAAATGTTATTTTCGGGATATTTTTTTCCATCTTCCTAGCCTACAGCCCTACACAATATTTCTTCATCAGATTCATCCAAACTTAATATTTTAAACGCGAAATATAGATTTATATGTAACTCTTACTAAAATGTATGCAAAGAATATTAGATTTGCCCCTATAATTTTAGCAGTACGTTGACTTCAATATAATGAACGTTAAAGGTCGAACACATCAAGTTTGGTTCTCGAATCCGCCTTTAAAAGACTATCCACTGTAAGAACGCAGAAAAAAATGACTTCGAAACAACAAAGTCTATACCACGATACAATGAACTTGGAAATTTGATAGTACTCTTGACCTCCTAGATGCTGATGTGACAACGAATGTGAATACAATCTCTTGTAGGCGCGTGAAACGGAAGAAAGTTTGAAAACTCAGCTTCCAAGTGAGCTATTTTTTTAAATATTAGTTTCCACACAATCAAATATAATAGGAAAAATGCGTAAGTGCCCAACCTCAAAAGAGTGGAACCGATCCCATGTACTGAGTAAGTGTCGAACCTAACTTCAACGAAGTAGTGACGAGGCTACGGTGGGGCATTAACAATATAACATGTGACAATAATATATAAAGCAAGAAGGAAATCTAAACAAATAATTAAGTACTACAGCAACAATAAAATACTCAGCTGCCTTTTTCAGGTCTCAGCTATAACCAATTCTCAAATAAATTTTCAAGTTTCCAAACTTTAACCTTAAATAAAAGTGTGCCAAAATATGAAGAATAGTAAAATAAACATTTAAGCTTTTCAAATCTTTATTTCTTTAAAAATCAGTAAAAATATAAATGTCCTCTCTTATCTCTCCTTGTTGCGGCTTGCAACCCGGTTCCACCTGTCCACCCTTATTGCTCCTCCCTAAATATATCACCCTTATTACTCTTGTTGCGGCGTGCAACCCGATCCCACTTGTCCACCCTTATCACTCCTTGTTGCAGCGTGTAACCCGCTCCCACCGGACATCTAATATCAATTTATTCATAAATTTCACAATTTAGGCCAAGCCTTCACAATATTTTTGTCTCAACAATTATAAATAAGAAACTGTATTTTCTCATAAACATCATCAATAACTTCTCAACCATGAAACCAACAGGAAATATATATATATATATATATATATATATTTCCTGTTGGTTTCATGGTTGAGAAGTTATTGATGATGTTTATGAGAAAATACAGTTTCTNTGGGAAATAGATCATGTTTAATAGACCATTTGGTGGTGCATAGATACTCGTCACCTCACCTATACACCACACACATGCAAATTCACATAGCAAATAAGTGGGATTCCTATTCCCTCAAGTCAAAGTTAGACCAAGCACTTACCTCAATTTCGTAGGCCACTCACTGCTCAATTACGACGTTTCCTTTTGAATTCACCTCTAACTTGCTCGAATCTAATCATAATTAACTCAATATCATCAATCTATGCTAAAGGAACTAACTTTATTGAAAAAAAATAATTTTTCCTAAGTTTTCGCAAAAAAAGTAAAAATCCGACCCTGGGCCTGCTTGATCAAAACTCGGGGTTCAGACCAAATAACGTTTATCCATTCACCCACGAACCCAAATATACTATTAGTTTTGAAATCCGACCTTAATTCGACGTAAAAATTTGATTTTTACAAAATTCCCTATATCTTCCCAAACCCTCAATTTTTACCATGAAAATTCTTAGTTTTTGCTTTAAAAGTGACGCAAAACAGTAAGGAATTGGAAGAACAAAGTTTAGAATTGATTACCTATGACTTGGGGATGATAATTGTTGAAGAAAATAGCTATTAGGGCTGTAAACCTCGAAAATATGGTGAAGAAGAAGGCCTGCCCGTTTTTTGAAGAGTATTTATATTAGCTGGGCTGAAGACCTATGCAATCACACTCAAAAGGATGCGTTCGCATAGGGTAAGGGGGCTGGGCAGTGCGTTCGCGTGGGGAAGGGTGCGATCGCATAGAGTACTGGCCTCCCCTCCCCCAGGCCTGTTTTAATGTTGTGCGTTCGCACAGCTTGCCCAGACTAAGCTTCGTGATCGCACACTAAGTGTCGCGATCGCACAGTACACCAAAGGACCCCTCACTGAGACTACACTATGCGATCACGGACATGGCTATGCAATCGCATAGTACACGGGCCTGGACACCAGAAAATGAAAAATCAGCAATTCTCTTCAAGTGTAAAACACCTCGTGGCCTACTCGAAACTCACCCGAGCCCTCGGGGCTCTAAACAAAATATGCATGCAAGTTTAAAATTATCATACAGACTTGCTCGTGTGATCAAATCATAAAAATAATATGTAAAACTATGAAATAAAACCCCAAACTCATCATTTTCTACAAGAACTCTTAAAGTTCATAACTCTTCAATCGAATGTCCGAATCACGTCAAACGAACCCCGTTTTTCACCAAATTTCACAATTAACCTTTTAATATCATAAAAATCTGTACCGAGCTCCAGAACCAAAATACGTACCCGATACTAATGATTTCAAACATTATTTCTTTTCTTTAAATCATAAATATTTCAGCAAAACGATTTCTTTCAAAAATTGATTTCTAAGGCTTGGGACCTCGGAATTCATTTTCGGGCATACGCCCGAGACCCATATTTTACTGCGGACCTCCCGGGATCGTTGAAACATAGATCCGAGTCCGTTTACTCAAAATATTGACCAAAGTCAACTATAATCAAATTTAAATTCTAGAAATCATTGTTTCTCATATTTTCACATAAAAGCTTTCCGATTTCACGTCCGGAATGTGCACACAAATTGAGATATTCAAAATTTGTCTATTTATGGCTATTAAGTATGGAATGGAGTCTAAATTATAAAATGATCCCTTGGGTCATCACATAAAGTAAGGACTTTGCAATAGCTAGAAAGTAGAGAAATAATTTTGTATTGCCTTGGTATACGTGTTACAATGTATCCTATTGAAATAAAAACCTCTCTTTTATATAGTAGGAGATTCCCATCTCTAGTGCATTTAAAAAAAAATAAAAATCATCCTTTCTCGTTAATTATTTATCTGTTACCAACATCGGGCGAGATCTGCATCGTGATATCCGGTTGGGTGCGGATATCACGTCCCTCTGTTACTCGTATGCAACCATTTGCCATGTTTTTCGAGGTCTTGGATCTTGTTCTGGGTCTGGGGAGTGTTGTCTTATCAAGTCTGATGGCGAGTATTCCGTTCGGGCCTCGGTACAACAAGTTCCTAACTTCGACTTTGATCCCGCATATTCATACCCTTGCTTCATTTATCCCACCAGGAATTCAGGGTGTGCGTGAGCCCCGGTTTCACTTGTATACAGATAGTCCCCTCGTTTCCCAGAGGGAAGGTTTTCCGAAATGAAAAATGATAGATGAACCCCGGTTTCCTCCGTTGTATGTTACAACCGAGATGACAGATAAGCCGAAACATCCCATCAGTCGCGTTGTGCTGACTTCAAACATGTTTCGATCATCGACTTGTTGCCTTCAAATGTGATACATCGCGTATTAATTACATTTCCCCCTATAAAAGCTTCCCCCTTTCACTTTTTTCACTTTCTAATCCTTCGAACTTCATAAAGGCTTTCAACTTTCTCATGTATTCATACCTCGCTTCTTGAACCTTCACATCTTCATCTTTAACCTTCATATATTTTTTGAAATTTTCAACCCAAAACTTCATATCTTCACCTTTAACCTTCAAATCTTCATACTCCTTCATCCAATCTTCATATATTCTCCCAGATTTATGATGGCCAAAACTTCCAAGTCTGTACCATAGCAAACGGTCCCTTCATCTTCCCACCCGACCGCAGATGTCGAGGTGGATGTCCCCAAGGTGCTTCCAGAGCCTCCTATGAAAAGATTCATACCCGGGGGCTATTCTATCGTGGATAATTTCAAGTTCGAGAAGGCCTCCGTCAAACAAGACCGAGGCGAAGGAGCATGGGGATGCATATACTTCGTCACTGAAGATACCCTCCCCATAGTCCGAGAGGACTGTAAATAGGAAGGCAAGGACGTGATTGTCCCCGGGCCTAAGGATGATATCACTACCCACGTGGAGGGGTATTTAAGTGCTTACACTTACCCCTTCACTCTAGGCCCGGTAGACCCAGTAATACTGGTATTTTACAAGAGGTACGAGGCGTTCCTCAGGAAAACCGACCTATCCCTCTAGAGGATAGTGCACAAGAAAGCGGCCACGATCATTCCAAGTGGGAGACTTGTTCCTAGTTGTTCGAAGAACCATAATCTGCAACAAACGCATGTGCGACAAGTTCACTTCAAAATGGGATGGGCCGTATACTGTGAAGGGAGCCTATTCAAGTGGCGCATACAAAATCGTTGGCGAGGATGGTCTTAGAGTTGGTCTGATCAGCGGAAAATTTCTGAAGCAGTACTTCCCATGAAAGTCGCCTATGCTCCTTGACGCATGAGCCTAAACTACACGTTGCTACGCTCTTTGATGTATGAGCCTAAACTACATGTTGATACACTCCTGGACCACATGAGTCTAAACTGTGTGCGGCCAAAAGAAAGAGTCTGCTAGGTCAAAAACCTAGAAATAGGCGGCCTAGACAAAAGTTAAGACCAAAAAGAGAAGTCCTCTAGGTTGAAAACCTCGCGAGAGGCAGCCTAGGTAAAAATTTGAACATAAAAAAAAGTCATCCCTCTGAACAACAATATGACTTGATCCTCTTCACCGAGGTATGTAAGTAGCTTAGAGTTTTATTCTAAGTTCAGTCGCATGAGTTTAAAAAAAGGGTTTGGCTTATGGGATTATCACATTATCTCTTTCAAGTATGAAGATATAAATACGAGAAAGATGACAATTTGTGTTGAAGTGTAAAAGATATTTTATTGCTTCAATGTTACAAAAGTTTATACATCCAAATATTTGGAGACGAGTGGGATTAGACATCATCCTATACAAAATCCTAAGTAATGAAAATGATCGTAAACTACGCTTTGTTGCTGATGTCTTAAGTGCTTTTCTAAGTTTGTATGACGTCTCCATATTGAATACACCATTACCAATGTACGTCTCTCGCGTTCAGTAGTTGTGACGTTCTCTTGACCATGGGTCTTGTTGTTAGGCCTCGAGCATGATGTTGCTTCTCTTGTGCAAGAGTTGGTTGAAGGTCCCATATGTGAGAAGTCGTTGCTCATGAAAAAATAAAAACTTCAATCCTAATGGGAGCCTCCATTTATGAACTCCAAGACTATCAACAATTCAAGTGCAACAGTTGGTGAAGGGGTGACTTCACATGACGATCTACTACAATAATTCTTTCTTTCTCATAGAGATTTTATGCGCTCAAAACTTCAACATATGCGCATTCTGTATGGCATCTCAGTCTGATATCCGGACCCTTTGAGATCCTTTGCGAGTCTGCAAAAAAAAAAAACGAAGAGATAAGATTTGTGAATCATGGTAGATAAAGTTACTACATGCAATATTGTAGAGTCTATTTCAAGAAAAAAATAACAACATTCGTAGGACAACTCAGAGGGCATAGAGATGGAAAGCGAGCTCAACAGACGACGTGATCAACTTTGGAAAACTACGCGGTCCATCTGAAAGATGTTCTGCCCCTAACAGTTTATATGTTGTATATTTGGATGTCTAGTTTCCAACAACATAAACCGTTTGCGATTTGGTGGCTCCAAGCTCAAGATACAATATTTTTCACCGGAACTACATGAATCTGAAAGTTTACTGTAGCTACATCGATTTTGAGAATTTTTTGTTTCCAGATCAAAATGAGTTCTGCCATGAAATTCTTATGTGATGCATCTCTATGATCATACATTCTAATGGCACAAATGAATCGCAATTTGGAGATTCCTAGCTCGACGTATGAATTTTTCCACTGGAGCGCGCAAAGCTGAAAAGCAGCTAGGCAGACGTCTAGATCAATTTCAAGAAATTGTTGTGGCCAATCTGGAAGGAATACTTCTGTAATATTTTGAGATTTTTCTTTATCTCTGAGTCCTTTTTCCATTGGCACCAACGGCTTGCTATTTCGACATTCCTAGCCCAAGATATGATTTTCTTTATCTAGAGTGCACAAATCTAGAAATCAAGTGCGGCAGATGTCTGTAGCAGCTTCAAAATGTTATGGCGGACGTTCTGAAAGGATTTTTACCATTGTATTTATAGATATTGTGAATTTTGGAATTTTCTTTCCTACAAATAGAGATGGATCGCGATTCGAACACCCGAAACTCGAGATAGGAATTTCTCGATAAGGGTGCACAAAGCTGAAAAGCAACAAGGCAGACATGAGGAGCGTCTACAAAATAATATTGCAGCCAATCTAAAGTTTTTACTCAAAGTCCAAAGTGCAACTTGTTAAGACTTCTGGGGAAGCTTCGTGGCCTTATCTTGTGAGGATATCGTTAAGTATATCTCTTTAATGTTAGGCCAAATGAATTTTCTCATTGTTATCTACACAGATTTGGCCACAAAATATAAAATTGATTAATTTTATATGACTTGTTCAATATGCTTCTAATACGAAAAGGAGTCAAGCAGGAGTCTTTTCACGTGATTATTGGCTCTACAGGTACTTTAAATCTCCTTTTTACGATTGATTAAGCCTACACTTCAACGAGTTTTAAAGTAGGGTATGTCTAGACATATAAAATTTATTAAGTCTAATTCATATAAAATTTGAATTAAATTCAATTGGATTAATTTAGACTTTACAAATTAAATTAGTCTATTTTATTATTTTTAAGTCCAAGGTCCATTCATTTTAAGGCTCGGACGCATGGCATGTCCAGTCAGACTCCAAGCCAACAAGACGAGGCCACATGTTAAAAGATGTGGCAATCTCAGACCAAAATAGTGACCAATCAAGAGTTGCCAAGTGTCTAAAATGACATGTCTTGGCCAATCACAAGCAAGCTTATATATGACATAACTTATGTGATAAGTTTGATGACTCACATGAGCCAATCAGAATCAAGCAAGAGAATTTATATGTAGTTGGACTGTCCATCTTCTACAACTATAAATGGAGGGGTTACATAACTTTCTAAGGACATTCAGAATTGGAGAAGAGCATTCCGCAATTGGTGAAGGTATCCACAAACAGAGAGATCAATCATCAAGTGCATAGTTCTTCAATAAAGGAGTGATCAACGGAGTTTATTTTAGAAATCAACCCGAAACAACGAATTGCTACTCGACATTATTGGCGATTAAATACATCGCAAGAAGGTCTGCAGTGTCTTACATTCGAGAAAAACTCTTCTTAAGCTCTCAAATCACGGAGAATTCAGAGAGGAGAATCAAGGGATACATAGAATTATACTCACAAATATTCATCAATAAAATCTCTTTTTTTCTTCGTATTATTTTTGTTGCAGTTTATTTTTCGCACTACGAAAATTTATTGCGAACAAGTACTAAGTAATAATTAATGAAAATTACATCTATGTGCTGGTTGAAACAAGTTACTATATAGAGTAAAAATTGAGATACAAGATGATTTATACCCATAAATAGGGCAAGTCATTTTCTCCACTCTGAAGGACAAAAAAAATACAATTTGAAAAAATCAAACACTGCAAAATAAACAAAAATAAGTTTTTTTTTTGGGGGAAAATACTTCCTATCTTCACCTTTTAATATGATGATATTGTTAAACACGTAACTACTTGGGAGGATGTTCTACCAGGTTTGAGAAATTCAATTTGAACAAGAACCAAGATAGCAACTTCATAAAGCCCAGACCTTTTTGGGTGGAAGTGCAAAGATAGCCACTCTTAGAACACTATTTAAGTCATAGCCAAGATTCTTAAATTTTTGTAAGTCTAGCCATTTTTAAATCAACTTTAGGCTCATGAATTTAGAAGTTTCTAAGAACTTGAGATACATGGGTCTGAAGTTTACAAGTTTCACTTTTTGTCTGATGTTTCACCCAAATATCTGAAGTTTTCACCCCAAGTGTCTGATGAAGTTGGCTGCAGGCTCAAACACTAGTTCCTTTGTTTTTCTGCAGTAGCCAATTTTGTTAATTTAAATTATTGGGTACATTTTTACATGTATTAAGAGAGGGAAAGTATAAGTTGGCAGACTATCTTGCTAATTTAGTTTTCGAGGTGCATGGTTCTTTATCATTTCATAATTTTGATGATTTAAAAAACTTGTCAACTTGGATAATTAAACTTCGTATGCCTTCATTAAGACCAGCCCTGCAGGTTGAAGATATGATAGATTTTTACTTCTTTATTTTATTCAGGACCATTATAATGATAAGTTATACAGTCAGGCCTCTCCATAACAGCATCTTATATAACAACACTTTTCTATAAAAGCCAAGCTTTTTCGGAACCAATTTTATGTTATGTTATACTATATGTTGTCTATAACAGCACTTCGCTATAACATTCAAAAATATTCGGAATAAACGAGGTTGTTATAAAGAGGTTCGACTTATGTCTAGTTTTATAGCCTGTTTGGCCAAGCTTCTCACCATGCCAAAAATACTTTTTTTTCAAAAAAGGTGTTTTTTCCCTCAATTTGAGGTGTTTGGCGAAACTTTTTTTTTTTGGAAAAAAAATGCTTTTGGCTAGAAGTAGAAACAGTTTTGACGAAGCAAAAAAAATAACTTTTCTCCAGAAGCAGAAGCAGAAATAGTTTTGACTTTTTTTCCTATCAAAATACCCTTTGCAAAATATTATATATACCAAAATAATCTTACTTAGTTTAAACTATTAAGTAATATAAAATGACTTTTGGGATGAACTTTGACATTTTTTGGATGATTTTTTATATATTTAAGTTATCTTGAAAAATTAAAGTACTTTTCAATTTTATTTTTATATTTTACTTAAATAAAATAAAAAAAACTTAATTATTATTCTTAATAATAAATATTTGTAATGATTTATCTACTTATATAATATTAACTATTAAACAAATATTTTCACGTCCTTATTTGTAATTTGACACATGAAAACATTTTTTGAAAAGCTTGATCAAACATAAATTAGTGTTCAAAAGTATTTTTCAAATTGATTAGCCAAATACAAACTGTTTTTCTCCAAAATACTTTTTTGAAAAGTACTTTTAAAATAAATACTTTTCAAAATAAGTTGATTTTTTCAGCTTTACCTGACTATTACTCTTCTTGCAGTTTTTGAGTCATAGCATTAGTTTAGATTTTTACATGCTACTGGGGTATTTGACTTTGCTACCTTTTATTATATTCATGACATAAAGGAAAAGGTATGCTTTTCCCTATCTAGTCTAGGATTGCTATGGATCTCTCTTGTACTAATTTTCTGAGATACTAATCTAAAAAAGGGGAGAAAAGGTCCAACTTTGCCCCTGTGCTATTCGAAATTGATTAGATTTTGACTAAGATTCAAAACATATTGCTTTCTTTCTATAATCTTCACCACATTCGATGTCTCGACAAATGTGGTTGCGCCCCAATTATACACTCCCTTCGTTCTACGAAACTTTATTGATTCTAAACTTTGTTCGTGAAGGAACCGGACTTTTGACTGTCCAACCTTGTTTATGTGCCGCTTTACCCTTAAAGGAAAATGAGCTTTGCTCCTTTGGGCGCTAGGCGCTTCCGTGGTTCGCTAGAAGAAAAAAGGATGTTGCATCTGGTTAAACAAGCAGCGTCCGTTTCTAAGTCAAATAAACAAATTAAAGATGCAAAACGTGCATTAAAGACAATGCTATAACATAGTAAAGAGAAAGCTCTTCTGTGTCGACATGCTCTGGTTGAAACTCAAGAAGGATCAGACTCAAATAAGATACACTTCTTAATAAAAACATGGAAGTTATTTCATTCGTTAAGCATCGTCTATCTAATATGTTAAGGACCTACTTTTACAACAATTTGTCATATCGACCGAATGAACTAACTTCCTAATCAAAAAATAATTGATAGAACATCATTTGAATCAAGATTGCTACCCCTCTAACAAAATGGCTGCTGTTGTCTTTGGAGCATCTCTCCATCTACAAACTTCTAAGTATCTGCAATCATCATTATAGAAAGCATGAATAAACACGATCATAGGGCATCTCACGATGAATCAAGGAACAATGATGGATGTTGGTATGAAACATATCATATTATACCTACTTTGATGACGATGATCAAACTTACATGGTCAGAGTTTCTCATTAGATTTCCTTTTTCTGGAGATGGACAATGTCTTCTGTATTGGTCAAAATTTGAATTAGATTTAACAGCTGTAATGAACGTGGTCGAAGCTTAAGCCGACCATAGCTTAGTGACGAGGAGTCATCTTTAGGAGAGTTAATGTCGAGGTCGAGTAGAGAACGTGTGAGAGTAACGGTATTATAAGTTTAGGGCAGAGCGGAGGAATATTCCATTTGAACATTCCTTCAGTTGTACTTTTTTTAGGGTTTCCTAAAAATATCCCCTATAAATAGGAAGAGATAAAGAACACAGGGGGATCTTGAATTTTCTCATAAGAGCACACTTGTAAAGTTGACTACAAAGAATATGCAAAACTTGTCTTTTCCATTGATTCCTTTGTTCTAAAGATACCTTTTTGTTCACAAGATCCAAGGGTCTCGTGTTCATCCCCATTTTATATTATCCCATGTTATTATCAGGAAGAAGATTCATCCAAGTCACTTAATATTTTTGGGTGACAAATTCCTCTTTATTACATTTATTGTCATTATATGCATTTACTCTACACACATTTTATTGCATTCATTGACAATCATTGGGCACGATTTGCTTACATTTAATATTGTTGGACGCAGTCTAACCTTATTCACGTACTGAATCTTCAGATCTAGTAGTCATTAACTAGGATTTACCCTCTACTTTACTTATTAATTCGTTTTAAGAAAATGTTAACACTTTTTCGGTAAAACAATTTGCCGCCGTCTGTGGGGACTTTCTAGTTAAAATTCTTAGTTTCTTCTAGATCTAAACAAAACACACACGCAACAATCATCTTTTTCTCGTTCGCACAAACAAAAAATGGCAGAAAAATGAGAAAAAGACTAAAAGCCATAGCGGATGTCACTACCAATCTCATGAATACCATCAACAAGATTGATGGAGAAGGCAAGGAGAATGCAACGCCAAGCGTTACGCCAGGGCGAAACGGCTCACCTCCCCCTCATGGGAGTGTAACCGTCTCATGTGAAAGAGGGCTTCCACGTCCACAACTAAAGAAGCACCACCAGCAGTGAAAAAACTACTGGAGGCGTGGTTGACGAGTACTCCAAGCAACATCCTCGACAAACCCGTTCAAGGGGCGAGTCAGAATGTTGTACGAGCGGACGCTGCAACAGCCGTCAACGAGCAACCCGCTCCCCACCCAACAAGTGACACTCACACTACTGTTGATGCAGGCAATGACACACTTGCAACCATTCTGAAGAAGATGGAAGAAATGGAAAATGAGAACAACGCGCTCTGCGACCAGATGAAGGAGCATCAAGAAAGGTTCGACAAGACATCGGGCGCCCCGAAACTCCTACCAAAACGGGACGTCGGCCGGTTCGCCGAACAACCGTACAATGAAGAGGAAGCCCCACATGCCAAACCCAAGACCTTTCAAATGCCACTGTATTTAAGAATATATGACGGCACAATAGATCCCGAAGATCATATCATTCACTACGTCACAGCGGTGAAAGGCAACGACCTATCAAAGGAACAGGTACTGTCAGTGTTGCTGAAGAAGTTCGGCAAAACCCTAACAGGTGGCCTTAACATGGTACTCGCAATTACCAGCACGGTCAATAACGACGTTCGAGGAAATGGCCGACAAGTTTATCACCGCATACGCTGGGCTAAGAAGTCGGAGGCCAGGGTGAATGATATATTAGCCATCAGACAATCGCCCGGTGAGGGACTTAGGGACTTCCTTGCCCGATTCAACGGAGTTAGAATGAGCTTTCCAAACGTATCAGAAGGCATGTCAGCGGCAGCCTTCCATCTTTCAAGATGGATTGATTAGGAATGGGTCAAGGGCGACAAGAAAATTACTGAGCAGACTCATGAAATACCCTCCCACCACTTGGGAAGAAATCCACAACGCCTATTACGCCGAGGTGAGAGCAGACAAGGACGACCTCAACGGTCCAACTCAACGGCTAACATCAGTCCAAATGGAGTCGAGGAAAGACCACCGTAACGACGGTCGAAGAGATCATCCAGGCCCACGTCTCAACCGAGATAGGCACCAACCATATGCCAGAGGGGCCATCCCACCATCTACTCGCCATACAGAAGGGTCGTCCAAGCCGAACACAGGGACTCAACGAAACGACAGAGGCATGCCTCCACACTTATCTGCTCATAATTTTTGTGTTTCCCCTTCAGAAATAGTGTACGCACTAGAGAAGCTCGGCCCTGTGAGCATGTAATTTTTACCCCACCAAAATTTTCCTACAAAATTAATAAATAGATTATTCCTATTTTTAGATTTTTTAGGATTTTTGGTAATCAGTTGAAATTATTTGCATATAGTTGCATTTTTTTTTAAAGTTATGGAAAATCAAAAAAAATATTTGAATCCTCATCGTAGAGCATTATTAGGTTTTTAATTAAATCTAGTACCTAATTACATAATTTAATTATATTATTAATAGAAAATCACAAAAATCGTTGTTTTTGATAATTTTTAGTCTTAGTGTTAAAATTAGTAATTTTTAAAAAAAAATTAAGATTGACTAATTATGTAAATACAAGTAGATAGCTAGTTAACTTTAAAAATTAAGTTAGCTTAGTACTTAATTTAGGATTTAGTTAAAACAATTAGATTTTTTAAAATTAATTAATCAAAATGGGTGTAAATATACCTTGGCCGGACTGGGCCAGTTCTTAAACCAACCCAATCCAAAAAACACCCAAGCCCAATCCCCAATTTGGTCCACCCTCCATTAAAACTAAACGGCGTTGTTTAAGTGTCAGGCAATGCTGACCGTTGATCTTACACAGATCCAACGGTCCGGAACTGGCATGGCATTTGACATACATATGTCCTAAGCCGTCTTACCCCCCCTCCATTTCAAACTCCCCCCTCTCTCACATCTCCTTCTCTAAACTCACCTAAACCCTAGCCACCCTATCATCCTCCGCCTTAAGCTGCCGCCGGAATTCACCTACGGCGGCGGCAACACCTAAAACCACCCCAAATCACCCCTATCAACTCCATTCCCTCTTCTCAGCCTCCCCCTTACTAATCAAAACCCCAAAAATACCCCATGAAAACAGTAGATCTGGAACATGAAAGGAACCAGAAACCCTAGCTCCGCCCTAGCCTTGCCGCCGGAAATCGCCTACGGCGGTGGCGAAATCCCAAAACCACCCAAATTTATCCCATACACTCCCCTCACCCTCTTAAATCTCACCCTACCAATAAAATCTCCGAAAACCCCACCAAAATCAACAGATCTTAGATCTGAAAACCTAGAAACCCTAGAGCCGCCGTCAGGAATCGCCTATAGTGGCGGCAGAACCCTAAACCTACCCAAAACCTTACCCTACAACCACCACACCTCCTAGAACCCTACTCTACCCACAAATCCAAAAAATCCCCCACTAAAGACCCTAGATCTTAGATCTAAGATCTTCCAAAAACCTAGATCTACCTTCCCTTTTCTTTACACCTAGTTCGTCTAAAAATCCTCCTGTCAAGATCTCCCATCAAGGATCTCAGATCCCAGATGGGAGTCTTGGCATGAGTGTTTTTAACGGCTAGATTCCCCTTTTTTCCAAAACAGTTCGGTATAATTTGTTTTTCCTTTTTTTCTTTTTTTTTTTTTCTGTTTTCCCCTTATCTTTATTGTTATGTGTTTATTTTTATTAATTTTATGTTTATTTTTTCAGTATTATTGTTCTTATTTTTATTTGTTGTTATTTGGTGTAAATTAATTAAGTAGATTTTTTGTTGTTTTCTTTTTTATTTTATTTACTGTTTTTATTGGATTGTTGGGCTTCACTGAAATGATATGTTCCACTTAGCTCAGAAATTGGGCATGCCTGTGATAGACATGCCAATAGCTTTGTTAAAGCTTAAGGTCCCAAGGTCTTTGAACCAAGATTCACACGACTCAGGCCCAGAACCATTCTGGTTCTGAGGCAATTCCAAGGCTCTTAAAGGTCAATTTTGGAATTTAAATTTGAAAATTTTCAAAAAGTGATTAGAAACTTCTAGAATAGGGACAACTGTCCCAATGCTGAGTTTGAAAGAATAGGGATAAGATCCCAAATATCCAGAAATTGGACAGTTGTCCGTTTTTTGAGATAAGAAGGTATTAGAAATTGGACAACTGTCCATATTTCTGTTAAAGAAAGATGACTTTTCCCTAATTTAGGGAATGCTGGTAGATTCCTTTTTGGTACCCTAATCCTTATCCCTTTCACTTCCTCACTCTATATAAGTACTCACCTTTTTCTTCATTAGACTTACACCTGAATACCTACACACGGATATAAATGCACACCTGAACACAGAGATAGATATACACAGAAAAATTTCCTCAAATTACTAAGTCTATACTACTTTTAAGTTCTTTGCTTTTCAATTTTTAAAACTTCTGAAAAACTAGTATTGGTCTTTCAGAAACAAAAACCAAAAAATTAGATTTCTTTGCTATTGGTTTTGTCAAGCTGGGACTAGAAAAATGTAATAATTTAGCTCTTTTATATTTTCTTGTACAAAGAGTTAATTTAATATATTAGTAGCTTTAATATGTTGTTCTAAACAATTAAATATAGTCATTATAGTAATTCCTATTTTTATTAGCTTTAGATCATAAAAATTGGTTTTATAAACAAACTGAACAGTAACCATGTTACATTTTCAGGCCCAAATCAATTGGGTCCATGGGAATTGTACTCTAGGTTTTCTGCTAATAAATCAAGTTGACACGCGATTAAAGGCATTTAGTCTTTATGATTTTAAATACACAATGATTTTAAACGTATCACTTCAACATAGTGTTAAAATAAGAAATAAAAACTTAGGAAATCAGTAGAAAATTATCGAATTTAACCAGATTTTTGATTTACTTTACTCGCGTCTCAAACCCCCTTAGCTTTCTGTTTTAAAAGATAAATGAATTATAAGTAAAATTTTATAATTGCTATTACAAATATTAGTCTCAAATTCGTTCAAATAAATATGTATTGGGCCAGAGTCATTTGGACTCAGTCATCATCAGGCCCAAATACTCTTTGGATTAAATTTGCTTAGTGGGTCGAATGTTTGATAACATGTGTATTGGGTAGAGTTCACTTGGACTCAGCTATCATCAGCCCTAAATCGTTTGTAATTGAATTCATTTAGCTGCTCCAAAACCTACCTTGGGCCAGAGTCATTTAGACTCAGTCAGGCCCAAATCCTTTCCGAGTTTAATTCATCGGCTGATTCAAATAATTGATAACGTATGTATTGGGCCAAAGTCCATTGGGACTCAGCCTTTATTAGGCCCAAAAGCCCCCTTTGATATAGATCCATTGGGCAGTTAATGCATAAGCTGCCCAACTAATTTAAATAAATATATCACATGGTATTGGACTTTCACACCCAGTTACACGACATAGGGTATTTATCTTAGAGACATAAGTACAACTTCAGGTATACTTGTAATCAAACTAATTATTGCAATTATGTACACGCACGCGTGACATAGTTGTGATACCTAAACCAAGGTACACGTTCGCGTGACCATGGTCAAAATTCTTAGTAAATAAAACGCCTTAATCAAACACTTGTAGAAATGATTTTAGGCGCGATTTTTAAACTACTATCGTGATTGCGTACATGTTCGCGTGACGTGATCCCGATTTTCAAATAAATCCAAGGTACGCGTTCGCGCGACTTTGACCAAACTTTTTCTTAGAAAAACTAAGTGTCGTGAATTGTGTACACGTACGCGTGACATGATTTTTGACATACCAAAACTAAACGAATATACGTACGCGTAACTCAAATGATTCTTTAATTACGAATAATCGAGTAATTAAAAGCGGTAAAAGGCACATAGGTCCTAAAATACGTAATTAAAATAATTGGTAAGTCAGGTATGATCGAAAGTGACCGTGATTAAACCACGGAATCCGGGAATACCTAACACCTTCTCCCGGGTTAACACAATTTCTTACCCGGTTTCTCGTTTCGCTGACTTTAAACGGAGTTAAACTTCCTCGATTTGGGATTTAAAATAAAATGGTGACTTGAGACACCATATAATTATCCCAAGTGGAACTCTGAATTAATTAAATAATCCCAATTCGATTATGTCACTTAAATTAGAAAAACTCTTTACCCCTCTTCTCGGGAAAAAGGAGGTGTGACAGCTCTGGCGACTCTATTGGGGGACCGAACCCAGAATCTCTGGTTCAAGAATTCGAGCTTATTAATGTGATGTTTACTTGGCTTTATTGATTGTTGATACTACTGTATTTGTGGGCCTAATGTGCTAATTACCGCTCATTTACTGCTTTGATATTATTTGAACTGTATTAAAATGTCTTCTTACGCCTCCCTTCTGAGTCATTCTAAAAAATAGTGCACACGTTCGCGTGGCCCGTTTTTCTGTTAGAAGTACCAAATAGAACGAGGATGGATCAACCACTAGGCGGGTAGACGTTCGTGCTCCCAGTACGTCGCTCCCACCTCGGCTCAAGTTGTCTGCTTGGGTAAGCCAGGTCTAAAAAACACCCCTAGGTTTAAACCTAAATAACAAAGCCTCATGTCGGATCCTTAGTAGGAACGCTTGTTTGCATCACGTGCATTTGACGTAGGGGGCTCAACACAGGGGTTGGGTCCGTCTAGGATAGGTGTACCCAAAATAAAAGACTATCTTGATGCATCTTACCTGCTACGTGTGCATTTATTTGCTTCGGCTTGTTTGTTGACCGGTTAAGAGAATAAGAACAACAGAAAAACCAAGAGTGAGGTAGGATAGAAAATCCACCCGGTTCTAAAAACCCCGATATTTGAAAAATGCCTCGAAACTCTGCCAAAATTTTTCAAAAAATAAAAATAGAAAGGAAAATGTATTTCAAAAATAAGTCAATATCATGTTTTTCCAATTATGTCAAAACCGATCGAACTATGCGGATCTGATTCTCACCGGATGTGAGATACGTACGAAAACCTCATCGGTGTTGACCCCCATTCTTCAAACCAAATAATGTAATGAAGTAGGTCTATTGGTCAAAAGAGTAAAACGACCCAACTTCGGTTAAGTCTTGCACCATTTTTGCCGGAATAGCCTTAGAACACCTTATCTTGTCGAAGGGCTATTTTCACTAAGAACGGACATATCTGTCAATAAGGCATCACTTTTGCTGTAAAAGTGCCTTACGTCAGCCTCAAAACTTTATTCGAAAGTGAGAAGGGGTCATTATTGCAAAAATGACCTTTTTGGTCAATGTTGCATAAATAGCCACCCTTAGGCCTTTCTTTTTAAAAATTGAAAACTTGTTCTTGCAAAAGAATTTGCTGGTCTGTCTTTCAAACTAGAGTCAACCCTAACACTCATCACTCACAGGTACAAAATGAATACCTTCAAGAATCCACCACTAAATGTTGTAGAACAAGCTCTAATACAACTTCAAATGTGGTGGTATAATTTGGAAAAAGAGGGTCAAGACTGGGTAGTCTAACATCTGGGTGCTCTCACAGATATCATGAAAGTTAAGCCCAGAATGATCTAATCAAGGCTTTAGTAACTTTTTGGGATCCCGTCCGTAATGTCTTCCGCTTCTCAGACTTCGAGCTCACTCCCACCTTAGAGGAAATAGCGGGGTATACAGGTTTTGGTCGGGGTTTGAGAAATTAACAACTTATATTCTCGAGGCCTCTTTCGGTGCGCCGTTTCTTTGATATTTTGAACATCAGTAAACAAATAAGAAAGAACCGTGTGAGCGAGGGATGCTGCTCATTCTACTTCCTATACTACAGGTATTGGCATCCGGAGGGGTTTGAAACGCATGAAAAAGAGTTGAACAACAAGCAAAGCAAAGATACTTGGAAAATTCATCGTCACTTTGCCTTTATAGTGCCATTTATGGGCGTCATGGTCTTCCGAAATGAAAAGGGGGCAATTGATATCAGTATGGCTAGAATTGCGCAAGGCCTAATTGCAAAGGAGGATCATACATTTGCTCCACTGATATTGTCGGATATCTATCGGGTGTTGACACCGTGTAAGTCGTGGGTGACATTCTTCGAGGGTTGCAATATCCTTCTAAAAAAATGTGGCTAATTGAACACCTTCTCCATCATCTGAAGTTTATGAACTACGGCCCAAGCAAGAGTAACTTCATTGAAATCTATGAAGAAAGAGTAAAAGATTACAACTCTCCGGAAGGGGTTGAAGCTTGGATCGTCCACTTGAGAACTTTAAAGGCAAATCAGATTAAGTGGACTTTAGGGTGGCTACCGGTGAGGGAAGTCATATATATGTCCGCCACAAATAACTATTTGCTATTGATGGGCTTAAGAAGTGTCCAACCATATGCACCACAGAGGGTTCTGAGGCAATAGGGAAGATATCAAGTAGTGCCTGAGAATGAAGACCTGAGTGTCCAAGTTATTGAGTTACACCCCGAGGCCCCACTTCCCGAGGATTTAATCCAACAAATATGGAATGGTTGCCGATACTTGAAAGAAGATACTCAAGTACCTGATCTTGCAAAGGGTGAAGTAGATCCAGGCTATGTCCTATGGTTCGAAAAAGAGGAATTGCATAAATGAAGAGCCAAAGCCGAGCAGAAAAGCCTTCCAAAAAGACCTCATATTCAAGCTTTTGATGACAAAGTCCAGGAACGGTTGGCCTGGTGAGAAAAAGGAAAGAAATATCAAGCCACCATCCATGCCTTGGAGGAAAAATTAAGAAACCTCACATTTTACAATGACTTATAGGCACAGGTAGCCGAAGGCGAAAAGAGAAAATTGACCTGAGAGAACGAGGCGCTCCGAGCCCAACTCCGGAATATGAGGATAGCCGTTGAAACGCCTGTAAGAAGCGAGAGAGATGAAAAAATTATCAACAACTTAAGAATGAAGGTCCACGACTATGCAGCTGACTTGATAAAGACCGAAAAGGATTTGCTAGATGCTCAAACAAAACTAGCTAAGGGAGCCGAAGAACATGCCCACACTTTGAGACAGAAATATGGAAAAGAAATAGCCATTCTAAAGGGAAAGTTGTTTGCCCTTGGGAATGAAATGGTCCAGCAAACCAAAGATTTTAATACGAAAAAAGAGCATTGCTACGCACTAATTTTCCAACTAGAAGAAAGTGTGCAACAACTGCAGGAATAAAACAATACAAGCGCACAAGTGTTGGAAGCCCGGGCACAACAAATTGGGCGTCTGCTTCAAGAGAAAGGAGTTATCAGAACCAAGATTAAGGAAATAACTGACTAGTCGTGATGAAATGTCACGAGTGTGAAGACATGACTAGGTCCATGTTTTTCGCTTCTATGATGACCTTTGTCCACCAAATAAGGGATGACTTAGACCAGATTCAAGAAGACATTGCGCGAAGGCCCGCGCAAAGACCAGCTAATGCCCCACTGGCTCCAAGAAGACCGTTAGAGGCTCTCATGTACTTTTGACTTTCCAGTTTTCGAGTCTGTACTTTACTGCTTTCTAGAATTTTGTTCAAATTGTTGTGTCATTTATTTTGAGTCTGTATTGTTTTTCCTTTATAGTCGTCAGTCCTTCAATTCCCTGTAGTGAAAAACCAAAAAAATAAAAGGATATCTTTTTTAATGAAATGAAAATGTGCTTTTTTACTTCCTACTTATTCCCTGAACTACGCAATGATCTGATTCACAGCGTCATGATACGTAGGCAATCCACATAGGATTCGATCATAACCCTAAAAGAAAGTAATTTAGAAAGTAAAAGAGGGAGACAATAAAGCTGGGATGAAACAAACAACCGTCGCAAAATATTTTAGAAAAATGTTTAACTGTTTAGGTGCATTGCATTCCCCAATATGCGATTCCCTATGTGTTAAATGTCTAAAACTAACCGGTTTGTTCTGTATACTTTAAAAGAACAGGTTCTATTTTTAGGTGGTTGGTTTTGTGGTGGTAATCTGGCTTCACACCCTTATTTCACGAGATCTAACGGAAGTATCAACATGGCCTCAAAGAGTCATCTACCCATTGTTGAGCCCGAAGATAGCCCGACATCGGTTATGCCGCAGCCAGAGTCAACGGCTACCGAGGAAAATAGAAAGCTATGATGCCGCATGCTGGAAATGTGGGACGCGTTGTCCACTTACAGGGAGCCACCCAGTACTATCCCTGGATTCCCCGAGTTGATCCCTAGCACGGGAGGAACTAACAATGTCTCTATCCCAGTAACTAACCCATTCCTTCCATTTGGGTACCCCTCCATGACAACCAACTTCACTGGTATGCCTTCTGAGATACGCCCCAGGCACCATCTTCAGGAATATAATCTATCGTGTTCACAGCACCACTAGCCTCTAGTATGGCACAACCAACATTGCCTCGACAAAGTTTTGAACCATCAACTAAACTTTCCAAGCTCCCCAATTTCAAATGGACACTGCTCGGGTCACACCAATTTCCTATCCTCAGCACCCACAATTTGAGTCTCCCATAGAATATTAAAGAGCCGGAAGGAATCCTGAACAAGAGGAGATAGCACGAAAAATGAAAAGCATCGAGAAAAGCCTCAAGAATATGCAGGGCCTGAGTGGACAAAATAGTGTGTCATATGTTGACATGTGCATGTTCCCTCACGTGCATTTGCATGTTGGCTTTAAAACGCCAAAGTTCGAAAGATATGACGGGCACGGAGACCCTATTGCTCACTTAAAGCGATATTGTAATCAGCTACGGGGTGCTGGTGGAAAAGAGGAGCTATTAATGGCCTATTTTCGAGAGAGCCTCACGGGAATTGCTTCTGATTGGTATATGGACCAAGACATCTCCCATTTGCACATATGGGATGATCTGGCCCGGGATTTTGTAGGGAAATTCCAATACATTGTTGATATAGCCCCGGACAGGAATTCTTTGACCAACCTAAAAAAGAAAGCCTCGGAAAGTTTCTGGGAATATGCTATCAAATGGCGCGAACAAGCGGCCTTGGTAAAAACCCCCGATGAATGAGGCCGAGATGGTCAGTGTCTTCTTACAGGCCCAAAAGGCTGATTATTTCCAAAACATGATGTCTTCCATGGGCAAACCGTTCGCGGAGGCCATCAAAATTGGAGAAATGGTAGAAAACGGCTTGAAGACAGGCCGCATCTTAAGTCAATCAGCTTTAAGAGCCACTTCCCAAGCCATTCAGAGTGGCTCAGGAGGTTTAGCAAGCTAGAAGAAAAAAGGAGGAGGAGTCATGATGGCTTCAAGCTTGAGAAACTTTCGACAACCTCGCAACATTATTACCCCACCAGGATGCAGCCTGTGCTATGGTCCATCATCCTTATGCAGTAATGAATGCTCAACTATACACTCGGCCACAACATCAATACAACCAAAACAGAGCTCCACCTCCAAGAAACAACCCTCATCACCAAGCTCCGTATAATCCCCGTCCACTTCAGAACAATTACCAATATAACACACATCCTCGGGAACCACCCAGGAAAACTGATTTCACCCCTATTGGTGAATCTTACTCCAGTCTCTTCCCAAAATTAGTCCAAATGGGCCTGTTGCAGCCTGTACCTCCGAACAGACTGAACTCGGAATCTCCATCCCACAGGCCAGGTACCAGGTGCGGTTATCACTCAGGGGTGGAAGGGCATGACACTGAAGATTGTTGGACCCTTAAGAGAGCAGTCGAGAATCTGATAGAAGAGAAGCGGGTAGTGTTAAGGTACGAGGAAGTCCCTAATGTAACCAACAACCCGTTACCAGCATACAACAACGAGCCGGTCAGTGGGATGATCTGTGAAGACAAAGAATTTGACCAAGCATTAAAAACTATCATTGCCATTGCCGACTCAAAAAGAAACCCAAAGCGGTGGCAAAACAAGTCATAGATGAGGAGAAGATAAATTCCACTCCCAAAATGCAGAAAAGGCTGGGGAAACAAAGATAGGGGCAACACCCGCCAAAGAGGCCATTCTCTACTTCCCAAGAGCCCCCAGGAAGGGACAGCTCATGTTAAGCCTTCTCAAGAGATTTGAACCGAGGAAAACCATGCCGAATATGCCCAAAATGTATGTACCAAAAGGGACCTATGTGGCACGGAAGCCAATCATTCCATCCAGGTTGGATGAGCCTTTGATCATTAGCCGCGTGCCACAAAATCCGATGAGAGACCCTACTGTCGTCCCTTGGAACTACAACCAGGCAGTGGTCACATACAAAGGAAAGGAGGTTAGGGGGGAAGTAAATGAAAGAAACCAATCTGGGAAGTATCACAACATAGAAGAATTGAACAAAACCAAGCAGAAGCGGTTCCCCCTCAAAAAGCCGGTTACTGCTGAAGAAGCGGGGTAATTTTTTCGGAAGATGAAAACCTTGGAGTATGTTGTAATTGATCAACTTAGAAAGGTTCCCTCCTAGGTTTCACTTTTGTCTCTACTGATGAGCTGAAACGAACACCAGAAGGTGCTTCTAAAGACGCTGAATGAGGTGTATGTTCCAATTGAGCCACGGTTAAACCTAGAAATCAACAGATCTTAGATTTGAAAAACTAGAAACCATAGAGTCGCCACCGGAAATCGCCTATGTCGGCGACAGAACCCAAAACCTTATCCTACAACCACCACACCTCCTAGAAACCTACCCTTCCCACAGATCCCAAAAATCCCCCACTAAAAACCCTAGATCTTATATCTAAGATCTTTCAAAACCCTATCTACCTTCCCTCTTTTTACACCTAGTTCATCTAAAAATCCTCCTGTCAAGATCTCACATCAAGGATCTCAGATCCCAAATGGGAGTCTTGGCATGAGGGTTTTTAACGGCTAGATTCCCCTTTTTCCCAAAACAGTTTGATATAATTTCTTTTTCCTTTTTTTTTTTCTATTTTTCCCTTATCTTTATTGTTATGTGTTTATTTTTATTAATTTTTATATTTCTTTTTTTTAGTAGTACTGTTTTTATTTTTCTTTGTTGTTATTTGGTCTAAATTAATTAAGTAGATTTGCTGTTGTTTTATTTTTTATTTTATTTACTGGTTTTATTGGATAGTTGGGCTTCACTGAAATGGCATGTTCCACTTGGCTCAGAAATTGGGACTGTTTGTGATAGACATGCCCAAAGTTTTGTTAAAGCTTAAGGGCCCAAGGTCTTTAAACCAAGAGTCACACGACTCAGGCCCAGAACCAGTCTGGTTCTGAGAGTATGGTTCTGAGGCAATTCCAAGGCCCTTAAGGGTCAATTTTTGAATTTAAGTTTGAAAATTTTCAAAAAATGATTAGAACCTTCTAGAATAGGGATAACTGTCCCAATTCTGAGTAGGAAAGGATAGGGATAAGAAGGTACTAGAAATTGGACAACTGTCCATATTTCTGTTAAGGAAAGATGCATTTTTCCTGATTTTAGGGAATGCTGGCAGATTCCTTTTTGGTACCCTAATTATTATCCTTTCACTACCTCACTCTATATAAGCACTCAACTTAGTATGCTGTCAACGACAGAGGTATGCCTCCACTCTTATCTTCTCGTAATATTTGTGTTTCCCCTTCAAAAATAGTGCACGCACTAGAGAAGCTTGGCCCTGTGAGCATGTAAGTTTTACCCCACAAAAATATTCCTACAAAATTAATAAATAGATTATTCTTATTTATTTTTATATTTTTTAGGATTTTTGGTAATTATTTAAAATTATTTGCATATAGTTGCATTTTTTATTTTTAAAGTCATAGAAAATAACAAAAAATATTTGAATACACATCATATACCATTATTAGGTTTTTAATTAAATCTAGTACCTAATTACATAATTTAATTATATTATTAAAAGAAAATCACAAAAATTGTTTGTTTTTGACATTTTTTAGTCTTAGTGTTAAAATTAGTAATTTTTCTTTTAAAATTTAAGATTGACTAATTATGTAAATAATAAAAGTAGATAGCTAGTTAATTTTACAAATTAAGGTAGCTTAGTACTTAATTTAGGATTTAGTTAAAACAATTAGATTTCTTAAAATTAATTAAACAAAATGGGTGTAAATACACGTTGGCCGGACTGGGCCAGTTCTTAAACCAGCCCAATTCCAAAACTCAATACCCAAGCCCAATACCCCAATCCGGTCCACCCCCCATTAAAACTAAACGGCATTGTTTAAGTGCCAGGCAATTGTGGCCGTTGATCTTCCATAGATCCAACGGTCCGGAACTAGCCTGGCATTTGACATATATATGTCCTAAGCCGTCTTACCCGCCCCCACTCCCTCATTTCAAACTCCCCCTTCTCTCATATCTCCTTCTCTAAACTCACCTAAACCCTAGCCTCCCTATCACCCTCAGCCTTAAATCGCCACCGGAATTCGCCTACGGTGGCAGCAAAACCTAAAACCACCCCAAATCACCACTATCAACTCCCTTACCTCTTCTTAGTCTCCCCCTCACTAATCAAAACCCCATGAAAGCAGAAGATCTGGAACCTGAAAGGAACCCTAGCTCCGCCCTAGCCCGCCGCCGGAAATCGCCTACGGCGGCGGCAGAATCCCAAAACCACCCAAACTTACCCCATACCCTCCCCTCACACTCTTGAATCTCACTCTACCAATCAAATCCCCAAAAACCCCCACCAAAATCAACAGATCTTATATCAGAAAACCTAGAGCCGCCGCCAGAATTTGCCTATGGCGGCGGCAAAACACTAAACCTATCCAAAACCTTACCCTACAACCACCAAACCGCCTAGAACCCTACTCTACCCACATATCCCAAAAATCCCCCACTAAAAACCCTAGATATTAGATCTAAGATCTTCCAAAACCCTAAATCTACCTTCCCTTTATTTTTCACCTAGTTCCTCCAAACATCCTCATGTCAAGATCTCCCATCAAGGATCTCAAATCCTAGATGGAAGCCTTGGCTTGAGGGTTTTTAGCGGCTAGATTCCCCTTTTTCCCAAAACAGTTTGGTATAATTTCTTTTTCCTTTTTTGGTTTTCCCTTATATTTATTGTTATGTGTTTATTTTTATTAATTTTTATGTTTATTTTTTCAGTATTACTGTTTTTATTTTTGTTGTTGTTATTTGGTCTAAATTAATTAAGTATATTTGCTGTTGTTTTCTTTTTTATTTTATTTACTCTTTTATTGGGTAGTTGGGCTTCACTGAAATGGCCCATTCCACTTGGCTCAGAAATTTGGCATGTCTGTGATAGACAGACCCATAGATTTGTTGAAGTTTAAGGATCAATTTTGGAATTTTAGACCAAGAGTCACACGACTCAGGCCCAGAACCAGTCTGGTTCTGTCACGACCCAAATTCCCAACCTTAGGGATCGTGATGGCGCCTAACACCACACTTGCTAGGCAAGCCAATGTTAGAGTTCGCTTAACTATTTCCTTTAATTAACCATTTAAACAGGATAAAATAATTTTAAATTAATATTTAATATAATGGCTTTAAATAAATAATCACAATATAAGATAATAAACAATTAACTAAATCGAGCCACGAAATAGTTATATAGATAAATCCAAAAAAAATTACCCAAGAGTCTGGTGCCACAATTCACGAACTACTAAAGAATACTAAAAATACTTGGCTGAAATAAATAATGTAACTGTTTTGAATATAATAAAACAATGTTTATGAAAATAGGAGAAGACTCTTGGGATCTGCGAACGCCAGCAGATATACCTCGTGTCTCTGAGTAAATGAATAGCCCCTTTAAATATCTCTACTGCTGGCCGGTACCTGGATCTGCACAAAAGAGTGCGGAGTGTAGTATCAGTACAACCGACCCCATGTACTGAGTAAGTGTCGAGCCTAATCTCGATGAAGTAGTGACGAGGCTACGACGGGGCTTTAGCAATATAACCTGTGACAATAATATATAAAGCAAGAAGGAAATCTAAACAAATGATTAAGTACTGCAACAATAATAAAATAACTCAACCGCCTTTTCCAATCCTTATCTATAAACAATTCTCAAATAATTTCCAAGTTTCCAAACTTTAACTTTAAATAAAAGTAGTGCCGAAAATATAAAGTATAGTAAAATAAACATTTAAGCCTTTCAAATCTTTATTTTCGTTGAAATTCAGTAAAAATATAAATGTTTTCCCTTATTGCTTCTTGTTGCGGCGTGCAACTCGCTCCCACCTGTCCACCCTTATTGCTCCTCCCTAAATATATCACCCTTATTACTCTTGTTGCGGCGTGCAACCCGATCCCACATGTCCACCCTTATCACTCCTTGTTGCAGCGTGCAACCCGCTCCCACCAGACATCTCATATCAATTTATTCATAAATTTCACAATTTAGGCCAAGACTTTCACAATATTTTTGTCTCAACAATTATAAATAAGAAACTATATTTTTCTCATAACTTCATCAATATCCTCTCAACCATGAAACCAACAGGAACATAAATATGTGTATATATCTCGTAAAAACAATGCCAAACCGCTCAACCGTTTTGTACCACAAGGGAACCAGCTAAAACAACCAATACTCTTTCCAAAAATAACCACAACAATATTTAACAACAAAATAACAAGGCCAAGTAGTCATAGAAACAATAATGAACATAGAACAATTAAGATAAGAATCAATTAAGTTGGGAACGGAAAAAGGATCATGTTTAACAGGAAATTTGGTGGTGCATAGATACTCGTCACTTCACCTATACACCACACACATGCATTTCACATAGCAAACAAGTGGGGATTCCTATTCTCTCAAGTCAAAGTTAGACCAAACACTTACCTCAATTTCATAGGCCACTCACTGCTCAATTACTGCTTTTTCTCCAGAATCTTGATCTAACTTGCTCGAATCTAGTCATAATTAACTCAATATCATCAATAAATGCTAAAGAAACTAACTTTATTGAAAAACATTATTTTTCCTAAGTTTTCTAAAAAAAAAGTGAAAACCCGACCCCGGGCACGCTTGGTCTAAACTCGGGGTTTGGACCAAATTACGTTTATCCATTCACTCACGAACCCAAATATACAATTAATTTCAAAATCCGACCTCAATTCGAGGTAAAAATTCAATTTTTACAAAATTCCCTAATTCTACCCAAACCCTCAATTTTTACCATGAAAATTCTTAGTTTTTGATTTAAAAGTGATGAAAAACAATAAGGAATTGAAAGAGTGAAGTTTATGAATTGATTACCTATGACTTGGGGGATGATATTTGGTGAAGAAAATCGTTCCTAGGGCTGTGGGGGTTCTAAAATATGAAGAAGAAAGGTATCTGCCCGTTTTTAAAAGAGTTTATATACTGCCTGGGCATCAAAAGTCTTCCCGCGATCACATAGGGTAAGGGGGAATGGGCATCATGTTCGCGATCAAAGGGGTGCGAACGCAACGCACAAAAGTGTTGTGCACTGACAACAGAAAAACCAGCAATCTTTCAAGTGTAAAAACATCTCGTGGCCTATCCGAAACTCACCCGAGCCCTCGGGGCTCTAAACAAAATATGCACGCGAGTCTAAAAATATCATACGGACTTGCTCGTGCGATCAAAATATGAAAATAATATGTAAAACTATGAATTAAACCTCAAAACTCATCATTTTCATCAAGAACTCTTATAGTTCATAACTTTTCAACCGAATGTCCGAATCACGTCAAACGAACTCCGTTTTTCACCAAATTTCACAGTTAACCTTTAAACATCATAAAAAACCTGTACCGGGCTCCGGAACCAAAATACAGGCCCAATACCAATGATTTCAAATATTAATTCTTTTCTTTATTTCATAATTATTTCAACATAACAATTTCTTTCAAAAATTGATTTCTAAGGCTTGGGACCTCAGAATTTATTTCCGGGCATACGCCCGAGTCCCATATTTTACTACAGACCTCCTGAAATTGTCGGAACACAGATCCGGATCCGTTTACTCAAAATATTGGCCAAAGTCAATTTTAATCAAATTTAAATTCTAGACATCACTATTTCTCATATTTTCACATAAAAGCTTTCTGGTTTCATGCCCGGACGGTACACGTAAATCGAAGTATTTAAAATTAGTATTTTATGGATATTAGTCATAGAGAGGAGTCTAAATCCATAAAATGACTCCTTGGGTCATCACAGGTTCTAAGGCAATTCCAAGGCCTTTAAGGGTCAATTTTGAAATTTAAGTTTGAAAATTTTCAGAAAATGATTAGAAACTTCTAGAGTATGGACAACTGTCCCAATGCTGAGTGATAAAGGATAGGGATAAGATCTTTAATATCCAGAAATTAGATAGTTGTCCATTTTCTGAGATAAGAAGGTATTAGAAATTGGACAGTTGTCCGTATTTCTGTTAAGGAAAGATGTCTTTTCCCTAATTTTAGGGAATGCTGTCAGATTCCTTTTTGATACCCTAATCCTTATCCCTTTCACTCCCTCACTCTATATAAGAACTCATATTTTTCTTTGTTAGACTTACACTTGAATACCTACACACGGATATACATGCACACCTGAACACATAGATAGACATATACAAAAATATTTCCTCAAATTACTAAGTCTATACTGCTTTTAAGTTCTTTGCCTTTCAATTTTCAAAACTTCTGGAAAACTAGTATTGGTATTTCAGAAATAAAAACCAAAATAATTAGATTACTTTCCTACAGGTTTTGCCAAGCTGGGACTAGGAATTCTTGGGTATTCTACTTCATTTTCTGCTTGTTGTTACTCAAGTTTTTCAGATACATATTTTCTTTATCCGTTTGTTTTCTTACTGTTATCAAAGTACTATTCTATACAATGTAAAGGTTTAATCTCACTGTTATCTTGATTATGAATTTTCTGTTTATCAAGAGTTTGTGTTTTGTTTAAGTATGTTCTTGTATATGATTTAAATTGATGTATTGAATCATGTGGTTCAAAGTTGTTTGGTTGGAAGTTATAAGTTCATGTATAGTTAGCCATTTGTATTATTTATGTCATTTAAGTGATATTAGCTTTAATGTTAAAGTGCTCTAAAAAATTGCAAGTTTAAAGCTTCATATATTCATAAGATCTATACATTCGTATGTAATAGTAGAAAAAAAAACAGCATTTTAGAAAACTTTTTAAGTAGTAACAGGCAGATTTGCTATCACTGTTCAGTTAGTAAAAAATGTAATAATTTAGCTCTTTCTATATTTTCTTGTACAAGGAGTTAGTTTAATATATTAATAGCTTTACTATTTTGTTCTAAACAATTAAATATAGTAATTCCTATTTTTATTAGCTTTAGATCATAAAAATTAATTTTATAAACAAACTGAACAGTAACCATGATACATTTTCAGGCCCAAATCAATTGAGTCCATGGGAATTGTACTCTAGATTTTCTACTAATAAATCAAGTTGACACCGCGATTAAAACATTTACTCTTTATGGTTTTAAATACACACTGATTTTAAAGTTATCACTTTAACATATTGTTAATATAAGAAATAAAAACTTAGGAAATCAATAGAAAATTATAGAATTTAACCAAATTTTTGATTTACTTTACTCGCATCCCAAACCCCCTTAGCTTTCTGTTTTAAAAGATAAATAAAATATAAATAAAATTTTATAATTTCTATTACAAATTTTAGTCTCAAATTTATTCAAATAAATATGTATCGGGCCAGAGTCATTTGGACTCAGTCATCATCACGCCCAAATACTCTTTGGATTAAATTCGCTTAGTGGTTCGAATGTTTGATAACATATGTATTGGCCAAAGTTCACTTGGACTCAGCTATCATAAGGCCCAAATCATTTGTAATTGAATTCATTTAGCTGCTCCAAAACCTGCCTTGGGCCAGAGTCATTTAGACTCAGTCAGGCCCAAATCCTTTTAGAATTTAATTCATCAGCTAGTTCAAATGATTGATAACGTATGTATTGGGCCAGAGTCCATTGGGACTCAGCCTTTATCGGGCCCAAAAGCCCTCTTTGATATAGATCCATTGGGCAGTTAATGCATAAGTTGCCCAACTAATTTAAATAAATATATCACATGGTATTGGACTTTCACACCTAGTTACACGACATAGGGTATTTAGCTTAAAGACATAAGTACAACTTTAGGTACACTTGTAATCAAACTAATTATTGTAGTTATGTACACGCACGCGTGACATAGTTGTGATGACAAAAACAAACCAAGGTACACGTTCGCGTGATCATAGTCAAACATTCTTAGTAAATAAAACTCCTTAATCAAACACTCGTAGAAATTCTTTTAGGCGCGATTTTTTAACTACTATCGTGATTGCGTACATGTTCGCGTGACGTGATCCCGATTTTTCAAATAAATCCAAGGTACGCGTTCGTGCGGCTTTGACCAAACGTTTTCTTAACAAAAGTAAGTGTCGTGAATTGTGTACACGTACGCGTGACATGATTTTGACATACCAAAACTAAACGAATATACGTACGCGTAACTCAGATGATTCTTTAATTACGAATAATCGAGTAATTAAAAGCGGTAAAAGGTACATAGGTCCTAAAATATGTAATTAAAACAATTGGTTAAGCAGGTACGATCGAAAGACCTTGCTTAAACCACGGAATCCGGAAATACCTAACATATTCTCCTGGGTTAACAGAACTCCTTACCCAGTATTCTGGTTGCGCAGACTTTAAATGGAGTCAAACTTCCTCGATTTGGGATTTAAAATAAATCGGTGACTTGGGACACCATATAATTATCCCAAGTGGAAACTCTGAATTAATTAAATAATTCCAATTCGATTATGTCACTTAAATTGGAAAAACCCCCTTACCCCCTCCCCCTTTCTCGGGAAAAATGAGGTGTGACGAGCCCGAAGGTAAAGTGGCCACAAAATATTAAATTAACCGACCTGTGTTCGACCCAAGTACCAGAAAGTTGAACGCCCTCTGTGAATTTCACCAACAGCGAGGTCACAAGACCGAAGACTGCATAGCCCTGCGACAAGAAGTGGTGAACATGCTCCATCAAGGGCACCTAAAGGAGCTGATGAGCGACCGAGGAATAGCCAACTTCGGTCGCGGTCGAGAACACCAAGGCCCTCCAAAGCCGCCCTCCCCCACACGCACCATCCAAATGATCATCGGTGGAGGTGATGAAGCAACAATCAACCATGTAAAGTTCACCACCACACATAAACTGAAGCGGTCGATCACCCATGAACGGTATGATGACCTCGAAGAAAGTATCATCTTCGATAAGTCAGATACCCATGGTTTGACTTTTCCTCACTTTGATGCTCTTGTCATTACTTTAGATATTTCAGATACTGATGTAAAAAGAATAATAGTAGATGACGGGAGAGGCACGTGTATTATCCACCCCCGAGTTCTCGCACAAATGAGACTCGAGGACAAGATAGTACCATGTTGCATAACACTAACGGGTTTTAACAATGCAGTTGAGCGAACCTCAGGAGAAATAAAGCTACCCGTCCTGGCCGGTGGCATCACCCTAGAGACAACGTTCCATGTCATGAACCAGGACACAGCCTACAACGCCATCATAAGGCGACCATGGATACACGCCATCAGAGCCATCCTGTCCAGCTTATATCAAGTAATCAAGTTTCCTACTCCGTGGGGGATATTCAACATCCGAGGTGAACAACGCACGGCCCAAGAATTCTATCGCATCGCCCAAGACTGTACATACACAACACAGTTAAAGGGAACGGGCTCGAAATCATAGCAATTACCAAAGTCGGGGCCCGAACCCGACGAACAGAAAGATTTCATCAAGGACCCCGACATGGTGGAGGCCACGGGGTCAATGGTAGAAGACCTCGACCCCGTCCAAATGGACAAAAACGACCACAACAAAAAGGCTTACGTCGGCCATAAACTCTCTTAACCAGGTAAATTTCATAAATTTTTGACTAACAATGCAGATCTATTCGCTTTCTCCCATGCAGATATGCCAGGTATCCCAAAACACATTGCCACGCATAAGTTGAACGCATATCCATTCTATCCACCAGTACGACAAATAAGAAGAAAATTAAATGTCGCAATCAACGAGGTCGTCCGCAATGAGGTGGAAAAACTACTCGCCAACGGCTCCATCAGAGAGTCTAAATACCCCCAATGGGTCGCCAACGTGGTCATGGTAAAGAAGAAAAAGGGGAAATGGCGCATGTGCGTGAATTTCACAGATCTAAACAAAGCATGCCCAAAAGACTCTTTTTCGCTGCCGCACATTGACCAACTCATCAATGCAACAGCAGTGCACGAGTTGTTAAGCTTCTTAGACGCGTATTCGGGGTATAACCAAATCCTCATGGAGGAGGAGGACCAGGAAAAGATCACTTTCATAACTCATCAAGGGACGTACTGCTATAAAGTCATGCCATTCGGGTTGAAAAACGCAGGAGCAACCTATCAAAGGCTGGTCACCAAGATGTTCAAGGACCATCTCGGAAAAATAATGGAAGTATACATAGATGATGTGTTGGTCAAATCCAAAAGGAAAGAAGATCATATTTACCACCTGAAAGAGGCCTTCGATATACTAAGGCGTTACAGCATGAAGCTAAACCCCGAAAAGTGTGCTTTCGGCGTAACCTCGGGCAAATTCCTTGGCTTCCTAGTGTCGTAAAGAGGCATCGAAGTCAAACCTGAACAGATCAAAGCTATCGAAGGAATAACTGAAGTGCTGACCAACAAGAAACAGGTACAAAAACTGACCGGCCGTATAGCCGCCCTGTTGATATTCATCTCAAGATCCTCTGATAGATGCCACAAATTTTTCAACATGCTCAAGAAAGACAGCGGGCTCCAGTGCAATTCGGAATGCATCGAGGCATTAAGGGAACTAAAGGTATATTTGTCCTCGCCTCCACTACTCGCCAAAGCAGAACCCGGTGAATGCCTCCTGATATACTTGGCCGTATCAGAGGTCGCAGTAAGTGCAGTGCTGGTCCGCGAAAACAAAGGTACGTAATATCTAATTTATTATATTAGCAAAACCCTGGTCGATAGAGAAACGAGGTACCCCCACCTTGAAAAGTTGGCTCTTGCACGGGTCAGAGCTTCACGAAAACTTAGACCCTATTTTCAATGTCACCTCATATTGGTGATCACGACCTTCACCCTAAGAAGCATTCTACATAAGTCTGAACTGTCGGGGAGATTGGCCAAATGGGCCATAAAATTGAGCGAGCACGATATCACATATCAGCCGCGAACGGTGATAGACTTTGTCGCTGACTTCAGCGCCAAGATAATGCCTGAAGTCGAGCAGGAATATTCTCGTACCTCTCCCAACTTACCCGAAGTATGGGTCCTGTACATAGATGGCGCTTCTAACGCGTCGGGTTCTGGATTGGGACTCGTACTCGAGGTTCAACAGACGAAGTCATACGCCAGTCCATACGATGCCCCGATATGACTAGCTACGAGGCCAAGTACGAGGCCGTAATTGCAGGACTAAAGCTAGCTCTCAAGTATGGAGCACGACAAGTCATCCTTCGATGCGACTCACAACTCGTCGTCAACCAAGTCACAGGGACTTACCAAATCAAGGAGCAGTGGCTACAAAAGTACCAAGCATAAATTCATAAACCACTGCCAGAATTCGACGAATGCCAACTCGATCAAATACCTCGAGCTCAAAAACCCGAGGCAGACGGTCTTGCTAAATTAACAGCAGCAACCAAAAGCATAAGTGGAAAAGAGGACATGGTCACCCTACTCCACTCATCAATAGAACAACTTGAGGTACACTCTGTAAACTTAACTTGGGACTAGCGCAACTGTATTGTAACCTATTTGCAGGAGGAAATACTCACATCAGAAAAAAAAGAAGCCAAAAAGCTTCGAATGCAGGCGGCCAGATATAACATCATCAACAACGACCTATACAAAAGAACGTTTGGCAGTCCTTTGGCGAAATGCCTAGGACCAAACCAAACAAGGTGCGTCCTTAGAAAGTACACGAAGGCCACTGTGGTGCCCATACCGGCAATCGAGCCCTTGTCAGATGCCTCATACGAGCAGGCTATTATTGGCCCACCATGAAGAAAGAAGACGAAGACTTCGTCAAAATATGCGAGCAATGCCAGAAATACGCCCCTATAATACACCAAGAGTGCGAGCACCTCCACTCAGTCACATCGCCATGGCCATTCATCAAATGGGGAATGGACATAGTTGGACCATTTCCAGCAGGACGAGGTAATGTACGTTTCCTTTTGGTTTTAACTGACTACTTTTCCAAATGGGTAGAAGCAGGTGCGATCGCCCAAATACGCGAACAGGAAGTTATCACATTCATATGGAGGAATATCATATGCTGCTTCGGCGTACCCAAAGAAATCAGCTATGATAACGGACCACAGTTCACCGGGAGAAAGATCGCCGAATTCTTCGAAAAATGGCACATCAAGCGAATACTCTCCATGCCATATCACCCTGCTGGCAACGGCCAAGCCGAATCTTCCAACAAAACAATATTAAACATCATGAAGAAGAAACGTCATATTCATTAGTCTATTGGGTTGACGCAGTGAAATAAACCAAGGTCAGGGAGCCAAGCTTTAGATACTCCAATGAGAGCGGACCAAGCAACGACGAAAACAGAAAGAAAGACCTCAACGAAGCAGAAGAGCGGAGAGATATGGCTTACATAAGAATGATAGCCCAAAAACAGCAAGCAGAACGGTATTACAACAAAAAGGCCAAAGTCAGACCACTCAAAGTCGGGGACTATGTACTCAAGGCCAAAACACAGGCAAGCAAAGACCCAAGAGAAGGCAAAATAGGAACCGACTGGGACGGACCATACAAAATCACATCAGCAGCTAACAAAGGATCATTCCAGCTAGAAACAATGGAGTGAAAGCTACTACCAAACAATTGGAATGTCGCCCACCTCAAATACTTCAACTTATGAAAACGGACATCCTCCAAGTCGTACTCTTTTTCCCTCACCCGAATTTATCCCTATTGGGTTTTACTGGGGAGGTTTTTAATAAGGCGATGAAGAGGACGTCTCGAAGTTCAAGTATGCGATTCATCGCTTCGCCTATCGACTACTACTCCAGGCCGAACGATGAAGGGACTAGGTAGACTGGAACTTCTCAAATGTATGTATGGAACAAACAGACACATGTAATATTCTCCAATGAATGAATAAACAAAGCAGCATGCAACATTTTTGCACAACTCCTAATCATTCTACATTCGACCTCGCTCGAATTACTTTGCATTTGACCTCGCTCGAATTACTTTGCATTCGACCTCGCTCGAATTACTTTTCATTTGACCTCGCTCGAATTACTCTACGCTCGACCTCGCCAAAAGCAACATCACACAACAAACAAAAAAAGAAGAAAACGGGAATCCGAAAACACATAGCAAAAAAGTAACCGTTCCATTTCAATTGTTGGATTACATTACTTTTTACAAAGGGCTCGATGACGCCTGATACGAGACTAAATTGCATAGTTTAACATGGGATATACCTTACATTTTATGCGCATTAATGATAAAATTACACTTATTATGTGCTTAATAGAGTTATTTCATGTGTAGGTGAAGTGAAGATAGAAACGGGGCTAAAAGGATGCAAATACGTCGAAAAATACGCGAAAGGAGGCACCCGGGCGAGAGCCGGGCGACAGAGCCAAACAGCCTGCCCTACCCTGGCGTTAGCCAGGCGTTAGGGCTAAAACGCCAGCCCTACCCTGGTGTTAGCCAGGCATTAGGGCTGAAACGCCAGCCCTACCCTGGCGTTAGGGCTGAAACGCCAGACCTTGCCAGGCGTTAGCCACCAAACGCCAGGTCCCCAGTTTCGCCCAATTCCGAGTTTGACGAGTTA
>MDKJ01316274.1:0-34494 GCA_005239525.1 Nicotiana knightiana
TGATGCCGTATTCCCGTTGGCCAACGGGTTGCTGTCTCATGGCAGCCACAACAGTCACTGCCTTGTCACCTGTCATACTTGAAGTGGCATCTCCCCCCTTTATTTTCTTCTGAGGTGGTGGAGGTTTTGCTTTGACTTTAGCTGGGGCTGAGGACATGACCTTTCCTTTGCCGGTGGCTTTTCTGGGTAGCATCGTTCTCCCTACGCAAATGATCAGTAGTTAGGGGGTGTCAAAGTATATACTATACACATACCCTTTCCCACTTTGCCAAGGTTACTCAGACTTCACCTCGGCGAGTTTATGAATAATTGAAACACAACTGTTACACATTGGCTTCTCGTGAGCCACCCTACACTTAAAATTTCATTGAGTCGAAGATGTATGACACTAGTAGTTTGTTTCCCGGAGACTCGGGCTCCAAACGGGACATGTGTTGCCTTTGAGGCGTTACATCAAGCACTTGGCTAGCACAATTGCCATGGGTGCTCTTATGGACTTGAGGGACTGCCTCATGTACCCAAATATGTTTGGGGTTCCATATTTTTGATGTTTATGCATCCGTTTAGCTCGGCTTCCATCTTCAATTCACCTACACATGAAATAGACTCAATTATGCTCAGACGAAGTATATTTTTATCATTAACGCACATAAAATGTTAGGCACATAATGCGTTAAACCAAGAATTCTAGCCACACATCGTTATACGAGGATGAGTACTTGCAATTCGTTACAAGTTCTTGGTTGACCATCTCTCTTTTTGACTGCTGTTGTTACCTGGAGTTATGCTATTTGTATTTTAACTTTAATGAATTATTTTAGACTATCATTTAACTGATCACTTAACTTGTTTGGTTTCTTTCAATCTTAATAGTTGCTCATTACGACTATTGTACCAACCAAAGAAAAAATTTTCATTGCCGTCTTTTTCACTCAAAGCTGCACAACCATGATAACGTTAACATGACAAAAATAGTCTTGCCCTGTGGAGAATTGATTTTAATTGTCTATGTTACTTGTTATATCTTATGCGGCAGCCAGCTACAACAGCTTCGGTGCATATTGCCAGTCAAAGCTGCATTTTCCAGTTCGCACATCCATAGGTATCATCATGTATGGAGATTCTACACAAACAATCGGAGCTATTGATTTAGTCACTACCATTAAACTACATGTAAGCAAAGTTGCTGGTTGCACCATGTTCCAGTTAAGATCCCTTTATACACAACAGATTCTACAAAAAAAAAGCCAAGTCACTCATGGAATCGATCTCACTGTCAGCTCTCTTTGCTTTGAACCCAGCTGCATTCATGTAGGGGACAGAGCATTGCTGTATGTACTTGAGCATCTCTTTGTCTTTTTCCAGGTCTTCCCTCTCGATGAGTTTTTCAATCCAAATTTTGATTGCTTTTCTACACAAAGATAAAGTGAAGTTTAAGCAAAAAACCCCCAAAGTGTTTATTTCATTCTAGAAAATTCAAATGGTTAAAAGTGGTGCATACCTTAAACGTTCGGCTCAACACACTCCAACACTAGCTGTTGATGAGGAAGGGTTTTCTCCCTTTTCATAATGCGGAAGATACAGGCGTCAATTGCATAACGTCTATCTTCGTACACACTGTCAATCGACTTTTTCTTTTCATCCGCACGAGCCAAATCATCCACAGGAGGCAATGGGACCTGGATGGTACATATAAAACATGCCATTAGGAATAGGTATCTAAATTTGCGTTTGTGAAGGAAGCATCCGTACAAAATTAAAACTTCTAAACAGTATCGATACCCTAATACTCCTCCTCATGTCAGTGAACTTGGAGTTGAACTCAAAATGATCAGATGATGAGACAATTTTATTGCTAGGCTCCTTAGTCAGAATTTTATACTCAGCACATGAAAGGGATTGCAGTATTCTGATCAAGTCATCATCAGGCAAATTTAACCGACTCTTGATTTCTGAGTAACTCAATCTATCTGAAGCATTAAACAGTAACAAAACAGCAGCCTGAAAAAGAGGCAATCATAAAGTCAAAAAATGTATCGTAACCAACCCGGATATTGAAATGGAATCATCAGACCTGATAAGTTCCCACAATCAGTTCAATGGTTTTTGACGCAAACTGGCCATTTACGTTGTACCCAATGAATGAATCCATGTCAATTTCCTGCGTCTGTGTTTTTCTCTTTTCTGATAAAATTCCGTGAACACTTCCACACAATTTGCCTGAGGCAAATGGGAAATGAAAGGTATGTCCTTTTTAATTGCGAACAAAAACCTCAAATCAGCGAAAAATGGATTTTCAAATTATCAAAAAGTTCAGCTGTGGGGAGTCTCAAATCAGACGATTTATAATCAGGCCAAGGACCAGTTGTAAGAACTGTGACATTAAGATAAACCCCAGGACTCACTGCAGGGTTATCGCGGAGATATCTACAAAAATGTTTCTGCTCTCCCCTAGCTAACGTCAAGTCTCCACCTGTGCTCAAGTTCCCAACCACAAGCTTTCATAAGAAATGTTGGGGAAAGGATAAATTATGAAAGACATGGTATTTCCTCACCATTCTCTCCATCTTCAGTATTAACTCTCCACCAAACTGCTGATTCAACTTTTTTAAGATAAGCCTTTCGTGGTCAATGGAACTTCTATCAAATGTCACTGATGTATGCGAGAAGATTGACCACCTACAACAATTCAAACAATTATTTATTGTGGTATCATTTGCAGAAAGATGGACTTTCCAGGAAGTGAAGAGTAATTTACAGTTCACGCTATACCTTATCCAAGGTATCCTCAACAACAACATCGCTGAGCTTTTCAGCGCAACTTCTCTTAAGAACACTACGCAGTACCAAGCAAGAAGCTCCGCACTCGAACAGCCTGATACAGTCTTGTTACACAAGACCTCAAATGACTCCTTGAGAGCCTGTATAGGTCAAAATTTGACATCAGAAAATAGTTCAAAGTTAAAGACATAAGCAAGCAACTATAGCAAGCAACTATTAGTTGAACATACCATATGGAAGAAAAAGTCATAACTAAAACATTTGGTAACTTGAGCCATACACTTGTCGTGAAGCTCAATCAAGTTACTAACAAATACCTGAGAAAAGAGATCAGCACATGACTAAGTGAATAGTAAAGTGAATATTAAAGTTGGTTCTACCTGCTCCCCGCGCAAACTTTCAGCCTGTGCAAGAACACACATATCAGAAAGTTCTTTTAAATTGTTAATAGGGAAGAAAATATGATATATGAACATGCCAATCACCTTGTTGCTCGCTAGATCTTCAGCCTGTTGCACCAAGATCTCGCCGGCAGAAGTGACGTGCTGCAAAATATGTGCCATTAGCAGATGTTTAGGCAAAATTCCAAAACCAAATAAATAAGTCGCTAATTGGCATAGATTTTTTTCCCCACCTGTTTAAACATATTTGCAACACGTTCCAATCCTATCGGGATTCTCTGGAATAGCCCATTCATTCGAGATAAATCTTCTGCCTAAGTTTACAAAAGACAGTGCAAAATGGAGCAGCATCAAATAACATGTTATATTAAAACCAATAATTCATTTTGCACTTTCTGTAGCATACCTTATCATCTCTAAGCAAAGCTCGGCATCCAGAATGCTCCTTCTCAAGTAACTTATTGGTATATAAAACCAATAATTCATTTTGCACTTTCTGCAGCATAAATTTAAAGCGTATAAGCAGCAGAATGAATAAAGTAGCTATCTTTATTAATGAGTAAGTAACTCTTTATATAGAGCAGAGTTAGAGTTATAGCCAGAAGAATATGCGTAAAGATTTATAAGGATAGGATGAGATATAAACCTAACAAACCCCTAATATATAGGTTAACTAAAGGATACAAAAAGATATATACAGATAAAGTAGTTCAAGATCTCCTATGTTAACAGGACACTAGCCAAGAGTCCGTTACAAAATTTACACTCCGTTTGGATTACGGTTCCTGTCGTTTTATAATATATCGTATTGTACTGTATTATATTGTACCGTATCATTTTATGAGTACAATGTTTGGATAGATTGTATTGTTTGTTGTTGTTAAATAACATTTTGCTGTTTGGTTTGACTGTATCGTACTATAATGTAATTGATAAGTTACTAAAATACCCGCAATTGTTTTAAATATTTAATTTATCAAAAATTACACATAAAATTATTTAAGAAAACCCCTTTCTACTAATTTATCATTAATTATGTCTTATATATAAATTAAGCAATTAAATTCATACAATATCTTTCGAAATTAGTTGAACATGTTAATGATATTAAAAATAATAATAAGTACACTATATTCATAATAATAAATTTTTTTTTTTTTTTAAATAGACTCGGTTCAGACAAATGTAAAACAAAACATTTACCTGAAGAGTATGGAGAAGCGGCAGAAGAACAAAACGAGTTTTTCACGTATATAGGTTATATTTGGGATGTTGTCTTTGAGAATCTACATAGGTTATTAGACTTCACATAGAATTCTATTATAGAATTATATGAGAAAGAAGCTTTGCAATTATTTAAAATAAAAAAAGGCAAAGGGTAAAATAGAATTATAAAGTAATAAGTTAGGGCATAATTAGAAAGAAAAATAGGAAACAATCCCACCATACCAAATCGGTTGTTTCGAAAAATGGGACTTTTTATTGTTCCGGAACAATGATTTTAACAATACAATACAACCAATTTTAACTAAACAATCAAAATAAATATTATTTCGGAAAAATAATACAATACGATACAATGGGTAACAACCATCCAAACAAGCTGTTAGTACCAGCATTAAAGACAAATCCAACAAAAGGAAGATTTTTGACATGTAGAAAATGTGAAGTTTCAGCATTCTAAGCAGTGATATCAAAAGCGAAAAGCGCAAAAAAGCTCTACGATCAGTTGGGGCTTTAAGCGCAAAGCACAAATGAAGCGTGGGCTTTAATGAAAAAATGCGCAATGAGAGAAAAAGTAAAAATATGCATGTAATCCGAGACTAACCATTATAAGCATGAATAATAAATATATGGACAAAGGATTTGAAAAAAAAATCACGATAAGTGAAATATCAATTGTTTAAGGTCGCATTTTCAGGTTTACACTCATTGGCAAGGAAAAATATGTCTTAAAACTTTGATGAGACACTAAAGTGCCCATGAAGCGAGGCGAAGCGCTCAACGTGGTTCGAGCCTCGCTTCAGGGCTTAAGCGCGCTTTAAGCTTGCCTTCGACAACACTGATTGGAAGTCAAAGTTTTTAACCAAATTCAAAGGCTGACCTCAAGAAGTTTCTCCTCACTACTAAAGTGGAGATAATGAGACACTCTATCCTGCTCCTTCAGGCACTCCTCCGTCTGTGTTAGCAAAGCATGGTTATCACAATTAATCTGGCAACTTAAAACAATAACCAAACGATTTACAAACTCAAGAAATTTGTAAAAACGAACTCTACCTTCAACATATAATCTGGACAAGAACACTCTAGGATCCAACTTGAAGCTTTCCGAGAATAATAAGTTGCAGTATCTTCAAGCATTGCATCCTCAAAGTCATTTGCATAATAATCCATTTGCCCCATTCCAATTCCAACAAATATATCAAGCACACTCTTCAGTAAGCTCTGTCAATCTGCTCACCGTCGCGTTCTTGATCAATCTAATTCAAGAGGACTCTTAATCAGACCCTCATAACTAGCAAATAATATCGCAGGACTTGGGGTCAAATGAAAGGGGAAGAAACAAAAACAAAATGAGAGGATAGGATACATGCCAACACTATAACTGCATCTCTACTTTACCATTCAACTCCTGATAAACCTATTGTCAACAAAAAACAGAAATTATGTTGCCCACGTAATGTCACGACCCAAAATCCTAACTCAGGTCGTGATGGCGCCCAACACCTGGGTCAGGCAAGCCAACACCCAATTAACTAAGAATTTTCACATATTTGATTAAACATTCCAATACGTGCCAAGTTTTAAAGCTCAAAACATTAATTGAAAAGGATAATTAGCCAATTTAATCAAAAGCAGTCATAAGGATGCATGAGCCAATATATATACAGACCCGTAAACCATAATATCTACCACGTGTGTGCCAGGAACTAGTGTCACAACTCCTACGGGCATACTAATAGAATATACAAAAGATATAATATAATTGTCCCACTGTCTGGAAGAAATAGACGGGAATAACAAAAGAAACTCCATGGTGCAGCCGAGGATCGTCAGGAGAAGCAGCTCACCGTGAAGTGACGTCCAATCTATACTCAGAATCGAGCTCCGATCTGATAACCAGATGCACCAGCCTCGGAACCTGTACAATTAAGTACATAAGCGTAGCATGAGTACATAAATAGATATGTACCCGGTGAGTATCCAGTCTAATCTCGAAGAGATAGTGACGAGAGGTCGATTTGACACTCACTAGGGTCCAACAATATAATTAATAAGATATGGTAACAGCAATAGGCATATGAGGATGATAAAACAGTAAACATTGAAGTAACTGCAATGCAAATAAAACTGGAAGTAAATAAACAATTACTACCTCATTTTCCTCCAAATATCTGTCATTTCAATATCCATGAAGTATTTAACAATTTAGCATGCGCATATGGGATAAGGACAACCGGCACGAGCCATCATAATAATCATATATGTGCACTGCCGAGGGTCGAACGGCTCGAACCATAATGTATCTTTTAATCCGTCGTGGTGTACAGCCGCTCCCATGAGAGTGGGGGAAATAACACTCCGCTCGCGGAATGTAAATTGCGAAGCAATCACATGCACACACAATATTCTTCATAAATTACTTTCCAGTGAACTATTCCTTTAAATTATCAAATTCCATGATCTCAGGGAACAAGGCTACATACATGAATTCATGAAGCATATAATTCATTTCGAGGAAAAACAAGGCATGATGTGGGCCTAACTACCCGGGCATAACAATAATAGCCGCTATGTACGGACTCTCGTCACTTTGTACATACGTAACCTCCACAAATATTAACACATAGCATTTAGATCACCTATGGGGACAATTCCCTCTTACAAGGTTAGAGAGGAAACTCATCTCGTGTAGAGCCTTCTTCCCGGGTCAAGAATGCGCCCGAAACTCCAAACTCGACACCCAAGGACTCGAAACTAGCCAAATGTTATATAAATATATCAATTTATACTCAAAAGTATGAAATTCTCCTATTTACTTTGTTATTTCACCTTACTTTGAAAAATCCTAAAATACACCCCCGTGCCCACATGCTAGGATTCCGGAAATTTTCGATGGAATCAATTACTCATAACCTAAATATCATTAATATATAGTCTTTGTGTGATTTCATGGCAAATTCCTTGGTAATTCTTCCAATTTTTATAAAACCTAGGTTTTTACTCTAACCCTTGAATTTCCACTAATTAATGAATTAATCTACCTAAGAATCCAAGTATTAGACTAAGTTTAAGGTAGGAATTACTTACCTCCAATAACTAGGTCGTTTGCCCCTCTTGAATGCTCAAAATTGCCCCAAGGAAGAAGAAGAAGGTGAGGAAAAATGAATTAATCTCGTTATCAAAACACACTGCCCAATTGTTTCCTCTATGCGAACACAACATGGGCAGTGCGTTCGCGATGCCTAAGAGACCAGGACTTTAGGGGCCTTCTATGCGAACGCGGAGGAGACACTGCGAACGCGGAGGTTAGCTGGGCTAGACCTTCGCGAACACGGCAGGTGGGATGCGGACGCACTAGGTCAGAAGCCCAACATATCGCGATCGCGAGGCCCTTAGTGCGAATGCACAGAGCATTCACCACCCCTGCCCAGTTCCTTCTTCGCGAACGCGGTCACCCTCCTCCCTCCCCCCCTCCCCCCCCGCGAATGCGGAGAAGGAAACCAGACCTAGAATTTTCTGGTTTTTAGCATTTAGCTCCGAGGGGTCCGAAACTCACCCGAGCCTCCCGGGACCCTGTCCAAAGGCACTGGGAGGTCTGCATTCAAGATACGGACTCACTCAAATTTTTTGGAACGTGAAAAACAACAACGAAACTAAGAATTCAACCCCAAAACCAAATTGAATCAAACTTTGAACTTAGAGTTCTAGAATTCACTTTCAATACGCTGAACCAACCTATACTACGCGGAATGACACCAAATTTTGCAAGAAAGTCATAAATTACATAACGGAACTATTCCAGTCTCAAAATTCCATTCGGACTTTGATAACACAAAAACACGTCCTATACCACAATATGAACTTAAGGAAACTCTTATTTCGATATTTGGCGCCGAAACGCTCCCGGGTCATCCAAAACCCATTCCGAACATACGCCCAAGTCCGAAATCATCATATGAAGCTACCAGAACTATCGAAACTTGATTCCGAGGTCGTTTACTCAAAATGTTAACCGAAGTCAAACTTGGCCTTAAAAGCCAACCTTAAGGAACCAAGTGTTCCTATATCACTCTAAACACTTTCGAATCCCGCACCACCCGCCCCCGCAAGTCATAAATCATAATTAGCCGCTATGGGAAGTATCATTTAGGGGAACGGGGTCCTGATACACAAAACGACCGGTCAAGTCATTACATTCTCCACCTCTTAAACAAACGTTCGTCCTCGAACGAGTCTAGAATCATACCTGAAGTGCTCAATAAATGTGGATATCTGCTCCGCATGTCCTCCTCGGACTCCTAGGTCGCCTCCTCGACTGGTTGGACCCTCTACTGGACCTTTACGGCAGAAACTCTCTTGGATCTCAACTGGCGATCCTGCATGTCAATAATAGAAACTGGATCCTCTTCGTAGCCCAACCTCTCATCCAACTAAATAGTGCTGAAATCAACCACGTGAGAGAAGTCGGCGTGGTACCTCCGGAGCATGGATACGTGGAAGACCGGATGAACTACTGATAAACTGGGAGGTAAGGCAAGCTCATAAGCAACCTCCCCAACTCGCCTCAACACCTCGAAAGGACCTATAAACCTCGGGCGCAGCTTTCCCTTCTTCCCGAACCTCATAATGCCCTTCATCGGCGAGACCTTCAACAGAACCTTATCTCCCTCCATAAATGATACATCACACACCTTCTGATCCGCGTAACTCTTCTGTCTGGATTGTGCGGTACGGAGCCTCTCCTGAATCAGCTTCACCTTCTCCAAAGCATCCTTCACCAAGTCGGTGCCATATAACTTAGCCTCGCCAGGCTCAAACCACCCGATGGGAGAACGACATCGCCGACCATACAAAGCCTTAAATGGATCCATCTCGATGCTGGACTAATAACTATTATTGTAAGCAAATTTGGCCAAAGGTAAGAACTGGTCCCACTGACCTCCGAAGTCAATCACACATGCCCGGAGCATGTCCTCCAATATCTGAACTGTACGCTCCGACTGACCATCAGTCTGAGGGTGAAATGCTGTGCTGAGATCCATCTGGGTACCCATCTCACTATGCAATGCTCTCTAGAAGTGCGAGGTGAACTGAGGACCTCGATCTGATATAATGGACACCGGTACACTGTGCAACCGGACTATCTCCCGAATGTAGATCTGGGCCAACCTCTCAGAAGTATATGTAGTAGATACTGGAATGAAATGTGCCGATTTGGTCAACCTATCCACAATGACCCAAACCGCATCAACCTTCCGAAAGGTCCTAGGCAACCAACCACGAAGTCCATAGTGATGCGCTCCCACTTCCACTCAGGAATGGGCATCTGCTGAAGTAGGCCTCCTGGCCTCTGGTGCTCATACTTGACCTGCTGGCAATTAAGACATCTGGCCACATACCCCACTATGTCCTTCTTCATCCGCCTCCACCAAAAATGCTGCTTCAAATCACGATACATCTTCGTAGCACCAGGATGAACAGAGTACCGTGAACTGTGTGCCTCATCTAGAATCCTCTCTCTCAGGCCATCGACATTAGGAACACATAAATGGCCCTGAAGTCTCAGAACACCATCCTCACCCATAGTCACCTCCTTGGCACCACCTTGAACCACTGTCTCCCGTAGCTCTGGCAAGTACGGATCATCAAACTGCCGAGCCTTAATCTCTCCCAATAACGAAGACTGAGCAACCACATATGCTAGAACTCGGCGAGGCTCTGAAAGGTCTAACCTCACTAGGTGATTAGCCAAGGACTGAATGTCCAAGGACAGAGGTCTCTCCTCTGCTGCAATATAAGCCAAGCTACCCATACTCTCTGCCTTCCTGCTCAAGGCATCTGCTACCACATTTGCCTTGCCTAGATGATAAAAAATGGTGATATCATAATCCTTCAACAACTCAAGCCACCTGCGCTGCCTCAAATTAAGATCTCTCTGCTTGAACAAGTGTTGCAAGCTGCGGTGGTGGGTATAAACCTCATAGGACACCCCATACAAGTAGTGCCTCCAAATCTTAAGAGCATGAACAATCGCCGCCAACTCTAAATCGTGCACATGGTAATTCTTCTCATGAACCTTCAGCTGGCGCGAAGCATAAGCAATAACTCTGCCTTCCTGCATCAACACACATCCCAAACCAACGCGTGACGCGTCGCAATACACTGCATACATCCTAGAACCAGAAGGCAATACCAAAACTGGTGTTGTCAATGTTATCTTGAGCTTCTGAAAGCTCGTCTCACACTCGTCGGACCATTGGAACGGGGCATTCTTCTGAGTCAATCTAGTCAATGAAGTTGAAATAGAAGAGAACCCCTCCACAAATCGGCGATAATAACCCGCTAGGCCTAAAAAGCTCATGATCTCTGTAGCTGAAGTAGGACGTGGCCAACTCTGAACTGCCTCAATCTTCTGAGGATCAACCTTGATACCCTCTCAAGATACCACATTCCCCAAGAATGCCACGGAATCCAACCAAAACTCACACTTGGAGAACTTAGCATATAGCTTCTGTTCTCGCAAAGTCTGGACAATTCTCAAATGCTGCTCGTGCTCCCCCAGGATACGTGAGTAGATCAAAATTTCATCAATAAAGACAATGACAAAGGAATCAATATACGACCTGAACACCCTGTTGATCAAGTCCATAAATTCCGCCGGGGCATTAGTCAAGCCAAAGGACATCACCAAGAACTCATAATGGCCATATCTCGTACGAAAAGCAGTCTTCGGAACATCCGAGGCCCGAATCTTCAACTGGTGGTACCCCGATCTCAAATCAATCTTAGAAAACACCCGAGCACCTTGCAACTGGTCAAACAAATCATCGATGCGCGACAGTGGATACTTGTTCTTAATAGTGACCTTGTTCAACTGGCGGTAATCAATACACATCCGCATAGACTCATCCTTCTTTTTCACGAATAGAACTGGAGCACCCCAAGGCAATACACTCTGTCTGATAAACCCCTTAGCTAGCAACTCCTCAAGCTGCTCCTTCAACTTTTTTGGATCCATACGGTACGGGGAATAGAAATAGGCTGAGTACCTGGAGCCACATAAATACAGAAATCGATATCACAATCCAGAGGCATGCCAGGAAGGTCTGAAGGAAATACATCAGCAAACTCTCGATCAACTGGCACTATGGAGTGGATCATGGTCACAAATTTGTTCCAGAGTTGAAACTTTCCATCATAACCTGCATATTCGACCTGTTAAATGGGAATTTTCACCATCTGGCAGACAGAAAAAACTGTTATCCAAACAGGTACGGAAAAGACTGTTATCCAAACAGGTACGGAAGAAGATAGCCACGAGAAGGTGAACCAAGTCACCATGGAATAAGTATCAAAACATACGAACATGGATTCTAGACTTGATGTCATCCAGGAACCAGAAGAGGACGAGCATATCAAAACAACTACGGAGGAGCTCGAAGATATTCCACTATCCGAGCAGAAGCCTGAACAAAAGATTCACATAGGCACGAGGCTAAGCCCCAGCAGAAGAGGTAAGCTAGTTGAATATTTAAAGGTGAATGCAGATATCTTTGCTTGGTCCCATTCAGACATGACATGTATTCCTCCAGAATGACTCATAAACTAAATGAAGATCCAACTTCGTGTCTGTAAGCAAAAGAAAAGAAATCAAGGACCATTCAAGAACCAAGTGACCGACGAAGAGGTACAGGAACTCTTGAAAATAGGTTCAATACGTGAGGTAAAATATCCTAATTGGTTAGCCAATACTGTAATGGTGCCCAAAAAGAATGGTAAATGGAGAGTATGCGTAGATCACATAGATTTAAATAAAGCATGACCTAAAGACTCATTTCCATTACCGCACATAGATCAAATGATTGATGCCACTGCAGGTCATGAATTGTTAAGCTTTCTAGATGTGTACTCTAGTTATAATCAGATAAAAATGGATCCCTCAGACGAGGAAAAAACTTCCTTTATTACAAACAAGGGTACTTATTGTTACAAAGTCATGCCTTTTGGCCTGAAAAATGCTGGAGCCACGTATCAAAGGCTATTGACCAAGATGTTCCTAGAACATCTGGGAAAAATAATGGAGGTATACATTGATGACATGCTGGTGAAATCAACACAAGCGGAAGATCATTTCCAACATCTTTCAATTACCTTCGAAATTCTACGCAGGTATAGTATGAAACTGAATCCAAAAAAGTGCCTTTGGCGTAGAATCAAGTAAGTTTTTGGGTTTCCTTGTATCAAATAGAGGAATAGAAGTAAATCCTGCTCAAATTAAAGCTATTTATGAAATACCCAATATACTTACGAGTAAAAAAGAAGTTCAAAGACTAACGGGAAGAATTGCAGCCTTAGGAAGATTTATCTCCAGGTCTTCGGAGAAGAGTTTTAAATTCTTTTCAGTTCTTAAAAAGCAAAATCAGTTCGAATGGACTGAAGAATGTAAAAAAATTCTCAAAGATCTGAAGGCCTATTTATCAAAATCCTCGTTGTTGTCTAAGCCAAAAGAGGGTGAAAGGTTGTATGTCTATCTTGCCATTGCAAAAATTGCCGTAAGTGCAATACTGGTAAGAGAAGACAAAGGTAAACAATCTCCAGTTTATTATGTAAGCAAGTCTTTATTAGATGATGAAACTAGATATCCTCATCTAGAAAAAATTAGCCTTAGCTCTAATCATGGCAGCTAGAAAGCTAAGACCATATTTTCAATGTCATCCAATCACTGTTGTGACCTCATACCCATTAAGAAATATTCTGCATAAACAAGAATTATCAGGGAGGTTAGCTAAGTGGGCTATAGAATTAAGCAAACATGACATAATATATCAGCCTAGGACTGCAATAAAGTCACAAATTTTTGCTGATTTCGTTGCTGATTTTAATACTAACATAATCCCTGAAGTAGAAAAAGAGTAACAACTCTTTAACGGGGCTAATCTAGGAATATGGACCCTATTTATTGACGGTTCTTCTAATGTAAAAGGATTGTAACGACCCAGTCGGTCGTTACGTAGAACTTGCATTATAATTTTTGATTTTTCCTTGTCATAGGTTGGTTATACTATTATTGATGTGTTAGAGTTGGTAGGCTTGGAATCGGAATGGTTGTAGTGAGAATTTAGTCACTTAGTCCTTAAAAATAGCTTTATAGTCTTAAAATTCAACTGAGAGTTGACTTATTGGTAATGACCTCGGAATGCGAATTTTATGGTTCAGATAGCTTCGTTAGGTTATTTGGTACTTAGGAGTGTGTTCGAAATATTTTTGTGATGTCCGGTGTAGAATTAGGCTTGAATTGGCAAAAGTTAGTCTTTGGTGATTTCCGGTCGGCAGTGGAAAATAGGCTATCGGGATCAGAATGGGATTCCGACAGTTGGATTAGGTTCGTAATGTCATTTTGGATATGTCTGCAAAATTTCAGGTCAATCGGAGTTGTTTTGGATAGTTTCAGCATCGTTGGTGGATTTTAGAAATTTCAAAGTCCTTAGGCTTGAATTCGATGTGATTTTGGTGTTTTGATATTATTTTTAGTGTTTTAAGAGTGAAACTAAGTTTGAATGATCATTTATAAGGTGTTGGTAAAATTGGTTGGGGTCCCAAGGGACTCGTGATTGATTTTGGGTGGTTAACGGGCATTTTAGCCTTAGGAAAAATTGCTGTTTTCTAGTGTTTTGACAGCTGAAGGTCCTTCATCACGATCGCGTAGGTGAAGATGCGATCGCGTAGAGTAATTTGAGGGTCAGGAGAAATTTTGCATCGCAATCACAGGAACAGGAGTGCGATCGCATATGTTTGGAGGGATGAGCAGTGTGATCGCGTGTGTGGAGGTTCGATCGCGTAGAATAAAATGGGGGCGCGTGAGTGTGGACGGTTGGCCATCGCGACCGCGTGATGTCGTGTGCAATTGTAGTGGGCTGGGAAGCAGAGCTTCGTGATCGCAAAGACTAATTTTGGCAGCTGGGGAATTTGTGATTCGCGATAGCGATGTGGGTCTCGCGATCGTGATGAGTAAGAACTGGGCAGTTTATAATTAAACCCTCCGCGACCATTAAACCTTTTAACACCGTTTTTGAACGGGAAAAGAGCTTAGAGGCGATTTTGAGGAGAGAAAATCGTCGTTCTTTATTGAGTTAAGTATTTTGGACCCTTAAACTCGACTATAGGTAATTAAGGAACAAAATATCAGTGTTTAATCCGTGAAAATCAGTAGAAAAAGGTGGGGTTAGGGCTTGAGATTATGATACCTTTAGGGATCGATTTGAGGGGTCAAACGAACTCCGATTTTAGTGTTATTTATATGTACGAACTCGTGAGATGATGAAGAACATTTTGGTATAAAATTTATCGAGTTCTGAGATGCGGGCCCGAGGGTCGGGTTTTGGCTAATTTCGGGTTTTATGCTAAAATTGGTACTTTTCAATTGGAATTCATTCCTTTAGCATAATTTGATGATAAAGATTTGATCTTTATAGATTTGGAGCGCTCGGAAGTTGATTCGAGAGGCAAGCGGGTTGCAGAGTAGCTTTTCGGGCTAGTTTGAGGTAAGTAATATCTTTAAATCCTGTCCTGAGGGTATGAAACCCCGAACTTTACATCCTTTCACGGATTTGGAGTGACGCACACACTAGATGATGAGTGTGGGGCATGCACGAATTGGTAATTTGGAAACATATACCCTTTTAGGCAACTATTGAGTTGCGAAACTGCTTTTAAAGTTTATTCTCTATAGTACTACTGTGATTTGATATAGTTGGGCTTTAAGCCATGTTTGGGGCCTAGTGTCGATCTGTTTTAACGCCTTGGGGGCTGTTTTACTGATATTCTCACTATTTTGAAACTATGATATTTCACTCAGTCTTTCTTGTGAAATTGTTGACACTCTTATTTGATGATATTACTATTTCTTGAAATGAAATACTATTTTGGGTCAAGAACCCCGTTTTATTCATGGCCCGAGTGGCATGCTGAGAGTGTTTGACTGAGTGAGGCCGAAGGACATGTTGTGAGGATGTTATGATATGAGAGAGACCGAGTGCCTGAGAGTGATTTATGCTATGATGTGGCTTGTTTATAGCGCTTGGGCTGTAGGAGCCCCTCCGGAGTCTGTACACACCCCCAGTGAGTGCAGGTACCTAGTGAGTGCGAGTGCCGAGTGATGAGTGATTGGGAGGCATGAGTAATAGTGAGGTTGCTTGCGGCGCTGATACTGAGTGATGGTGAGGTGCTGAGGGAAATTGTTACGAGTGATGATTATGGCCCGAGGGGAAATTTATGATGATATTTTACTGGGTTTTGACTATGATTCACTTCATTTTTCAAACTGATATTACTGAGAATTATTGGAAAAATATACTTGTTTCAAAGGATTTTCTAGAAATTGGTTTTCGAACTTATGTATAATGTATTGAGACATGATATTTTACTGTTTTGTGGATTGGTGTTTTGTGCTGTGTGCTTCATATACTTCAGACTGTGATTTATTTTCATTACTACTGAGTTGGCGTACTCATCATTACTCCATGCACCCCTGTGTGTAGATCCAGGTACCGGTTCGGAGCAGTAGTCGTCCGAGCTCGTTGTCAGCAGCGTTTGGGATTTCGAGGTAGTTGTACAGTGTCCGCAGCTTCTCCACTTCCCTTCCTCATGTAGTATTAGCATTTGATTCATAGACACTTATTATGACATTAGCAGAGTTAGTTTATTTTCTTAGATGCTCATGATCATTGACTCCAGTCTTGGGAGGATTGTTTAGACTGTTAGATTAATTTTTGGGGCGTAAAGACTTAAAGAAATTATCTTATGCTTGGTTTGTTGCTTGTTATTGATTATTGAAATATTAGAATAGAAAGAATGGGTAGTTATATGATGGTTGGCTAGCCTAGTTCCACGATAAACGCCATCACGACCTGTTAGGATTTGGGGTCGTGACAAGAGCTGGCCTGGGAATTGTTTTAATATCACCTACGGGGGAAAAGATACGACAAGATATTAAATATTATCCCATAACTAACAATGAAGCAGAGTATGAAGCTATCATTTCAGCGTTTGAACTAGCACGAGAACTCTCAATCGAGAAGATCGAGACCAAAAGTGACTATCACGGCCCAAAATCCTACACGGGTCGTGATGGCACCCAACACCGGAGTCAGGCAAGCCAACAATTTTTTACTAGTGAGATTATCCTTATTAACAAACCAATCCCACATATTTCCCAAAGTTTTAAGCTTAGCTTATTTAAACAAAAGCGGAAACATTTACCAATGTAAATATATACAGCCAAAATGATAGTGATCCAATATACATATAGTCCCAAAATAAGAGTCTATTGTGTGCGTGCCAGGAACTAGTGTCACAAGTCAACAGGCGAACTAGTAGAATATACAAAAGATGATACAAATGTACTGTTGTCTGAGAGAAATAAACAGAAATAAACAAAAGATAACTCCACAACACTGCTGAGAATCGTCAGGGGGTGCAGCTCACCGTGGAGTCCGGTCCAGAATATAAGTCAAGCTCCGGTCGGATAACCAAAAATACCAGCCTCAGAACCTGTACAATTAAGTACATAAGTGCAGCATGAGTACATAAATATATATGTACCAAGTGAGTATCCCGCCTAACCTCGAAGAGGTAGTGACGAGAGGTCGACATGACACTCACTAAGGTCCAATAGTAATAATGTAAAACAGGATATATGGAATGCAGTAGACATGTGAGACAGTAAGCAGCAGATACCTATCAAATATAGAAAACCAGGAAACTACTAAAAATAAGCAACAATGTACACTTTCCTTTTCCCCCAAAATATCTGTCAAGTCAATATCAATGGAAAACAGTACCCAATAGCCCAAGCGCACACAAGGGTAAGACAACCGGCCGGAGTCATAAGGAAATATCTAGACACTGAATGGACGTAAAGCTTCCCCCACTCGGGAATCATACCTGCGACTCGGGTGCTAACACATTTATATACAATTACCATAAATCTTCCCTCGATTGTGAATCATACCTGCGACACGAGTGCTGACACAATTATGTATAATTACCATAAAGCTCCCCTCGATCGCGAATCATACCTGCGACTCGAGTGCTGACTCTTATATATAATTAACATAAAGATTCCCTTGATCGCGAATTGTACCTGCGACTCGAGTGCTGACTCTTATATATAATTAACATAAAGCTTCCCTCGATCACGAATCATACATGCGACTCGAGTGCTGACTCTAATATATAATTTACATAAAGCTTCCCTCGATCGCAAATCATACCTGTGACTCGAGTGCTGACTCTTACATATAATTAACACACACACACACACACACACACACACATATATATATATATATCAGATTTATCAATAAGCTCAGTAGAGGCTATACTTGTAACAAGGATTAATTCACTGGAAATTCAGAGGCAACTCTCTACCATTTGCATACTAGTTCAAAGATAATAATCATACTGGTACAAAGATAATAAGAAACTCAAAGTTTGGCTAAAGATACACATAAGGCACATAATGACATGCTCGTGAGTCCTAAAACTACCCGACATAGCATGATAGTCGCCACGTATGGACTCTCGTCACGTTGTATGCACGTAGCCCCCAAAACAATTACACACAACATATATATAACACCTATGGGGAAAATTCCCTCTTACAAGGTTAGAAAGAAGACTCACCTCATGTCGAATCTACCCTTCGGACCAAGGATGTGCCCGAACTCTGAACTCTACACCCGAGGACTCGCAACTAGCCAAATACGGTACAATGACATCAATGCATGCTCAAAGTAGGGAAATTTTCCTATTTTTTCAATAATTCAACACTCTTGAAGAATTTCCAAAATCCAACCCCAGGCCCGCAAGCTCGGATTCCAATAATTCTCGAAGGGAACACTCACCCAAAGCCTAAGGATCATTAATATATGATTTTTACTTGATTTAATATTAAATTCACGGGTAAATTCTCAAATTATCGCAAGCTCTAGGTTACTACCCAATTCTTGATTTTTCACTAATTTAGGTAGTTAATTAAGCTAGAAATCCATGCATGAAGCTAATATTAGAGTAGATTTTACTTACCTTAAATGACCAGGTCGTTTGCCCCTCAACAATGGTGGAAATCGCCCCAAGGAAGAAGAAGAAGATGACAAAAATGTATGAAGACCCGTGTATAAAAACACACTGTGTGGACAGTGTTTTCGCACCTGGCTCGAGGACCGCACCTGCGGAAATGGACTGGGGAGCCTGGGCCCGCACTTGTGGAGTGGAGACCGCACCTGCGGCACCGCTCCTGCGGAACTTTGTCCGCACCTGCTTGAATTGGTCAGACCACTGGGTGTCGCACCTGCGACTGGTCAACCGCACCTGTGGTCACACCAGAACAGGTGCACCAGCAGCTATTTCAGCTGGTTTTTGGCATCGTGTGTGTCCGGAAGGCATCTGGGCCCACCCGATCCCCCATCCAATTACACCAACAAGTCCCAAATAATAATACGGACTCACTCGAGCCTTCGAAACACCCAAAACTAAAAATCACACCTCAAAACCCCAAGAACCAAACTTAGGAACTTTAAGTTTTCTAGACTTCGCTAACAACGCGCCGAACCAACCTATACAACTCGGAATGACACCAAATTTTGCGGGCAAGTCATAATTAACATAACGGAATTATTCCTAGTCTCGAAATTCCGTTCTGACCTCGATAACACAAAAACACATCCCAAACCAAAACAGGAACTTAAGGAACTTCTTATTTCAATATTGGGCTCCGAAATTCTCCCAGGTCATCAGAAACCCATTCCGAACATACACCTAGGTCCAAAATCATCACACGAAGCTACCGGAACCGGCGAAACTTGATTCCGAGGTCGTTTTCCCAAAATGTTGACCGAAGTCAAACGTGGCCTTAAAGGCCAACCTTAAGGAACCAATTGTTCCTATAGCACTCTAAACACATTCGCATCCCGGACCACCAGTCCCCGTAAGTCATAACTCATAAAAAGCCTCTATGGGAAGCTTCATTTAGGGGAACGGGGTCCGATAATGCAAAACGACCGGTCGGATCGTTAAATTCTCCACCTCTCAAACAAACGTTCGTCCTCAAACGGGTCTAGAATCATACCTGAAATGCTGAATATGTGTGGATATCTGCTCCGCATGTCCTCCTCGGACTCCCAGGTTTCCTCCTCAACTGGATGGCCTTTCCACTGGACTTTTACGACAGAAACTCTCTTGGAACTCAACTGGCGGTCCTGCATATCAATAATAACAACTGACTCTCCTCGTAGCCCAACCTCTCATCCAACTAAATAGTGCTGAAATCAACCACATGAGAGAAGTCGGCGCGGTACCTCCGGAGCATGGATACATGAAAAACTGGGTGAACTACTGATAAAATGGGAGACAAGGCCAGCTCATAAGCAACCTCCCCAACTCGCCTCAACACCTCGAATGGACCTATAAACCTCGGGCTCAGCTTGCCCTTCTTCCCAAACCTCATAATACCCTTCATAGGCGAGACTTTCAACAGGAACCTATCTCCCTCCATAAATGATACAACGCCCTCTGATCCGCGTAACTCTTCTGTCTGGACTGTGCTGTACGGAGCCTCTCCTGAATGAACTTCACGTTCTTCAAGGCATCCTTCACCAGGTCCGTGCCATATATCTTAGCCTCGCCAGGCTCAAACCACCCGATAGGAGAACGAGATCGCCGACCATACAAAGCCTCAAATGGTGCCATCTCAATGCTGGACTGGTAACTATTATTGTAAGCAAACTCGGCCAAAGGCAAGAACTGGTCCCACTGACCTCCGAAGTCAATCACACATGCCCTGAGCATGTCGTCCAATATCTGAACTGTACGCTCCGACTAACCATCAGTCTGAGGGTGAAATGTTGTGCTGAGGTCTATCTGGATGCCCATATTACTATGCAATGCTCTCCAGAAGTGTGAGGTAAACTGAGGACCTCGATCTGATATAATGGATACCGGCACACCATGCAACCGGACTATCTTCCGAATGTAGATCTGGGCCAACCTGTCAGATGTATATGTAGTAGCTACTGGAATGAAATGCGCTGATTTGGTCAATCTATCCACAATGACCCAAACCGCGTCCACCTTCCGCAAAGTCCAACGCAACCCAACCACGAAGTCCATAGCGATGCGCTCCCACTTCCACTTAGGAATGGGCATCTGCTGAAGTAGGCCTCCTGGCCTCTGGTGCTCATACTTCACCTGCTGGAAATTAAGACACCTAGTCACATACCCCACAATGTCCTTCTTCATCCGCCTCCACCAGAAATGCTGCTTCAAGTCACGATACATCTTCGTAGCACTAGGATGAATAGAATACCGAGAACTGTGTGCCTCCTCTAGAATCCTCTCCCTCAGACCATCAATATTAGGAACACATAAGCGGTTCTGAATTCTCAGAACACCACCTTCGCCAATAGTAGCCTCCTTGGCCCTACCCTGAACCACTGTCTCCCAAAGTTCTGCTAACCACGGATCGTAGAGTTGTCGGGCCTTAATCTCTCCCAATAACGAAGACTGAGCAACCACATGTGCTAAAACTCGACGAGGCTCTGAAAGGTCTAACCTCACTAGGCGATTGGCCAAGGACTGAATATCCAAGGCTAGAGGTCTCTCCTCTGCTGCAATATAAGCCAAGCTACTCATACTTTCAGCCTTCCTGATCAAAGCATCTACCACCACATTTGCCTTGCCCGGGTGATAAAGAATGGTGATATCATAATCCTTCAACAACTCAAGCCATCTGCGCTATCTGAAATTAAGATCCTTCTGCTTGAACAAGTGTTTCAAGCTACGGTGGTTTGTATAAACCTCACAGGACACTCCATACAAGTAGTGCCTCCAAATCTTAAGAGCATGAACAATCGCCGCCAACTCCAAATCGTGTACAGGGTAATTCTTCTCGTGAACCTTCACATGGCGTGAAGCATAACCAATAACTCTCCCCTCCTACATCAATACACACCCCAACCAACGTATGAAGCGTCGCAATATACTGTGTACATCCAAGAACCGGAAGGCAATACTAGAACCGGTGCGGAGGTCAATGCCGTATTGAGCTTCTGAAAGCTCACCTCACACTCGTCAGACCATCAAAACGGGACATTCTTCTGAGTCAATCTAGTCAATGGAGCTGAAATTGAAGAGAAACCCTCCACAAATCAGCGATAGTAGCCTGCTAGGCCTAAAAAGCTCCTGATCTCTGTAGCTGAAGTAGGACGCGACCAACTCTGAACTGCCTCAATCTTCTGAGGATCAACCTTGATACCATCTCCGAATACCACATGCCCCAAAAATGACACAGAATCCAACTAAAACTCACACTTGGAGAACTTAGCATATAGCTTCTGTTCTGGCAAATTCTGGAGCACAACTCTCAAATGCTGCTCGTGCTCCCCCAGGCTACGTGAGTAAATCAAAATGTCATCAATCAAGACAATGACGAAGGAATCAATATACGGCCTGAACACCCTATTCATCAACTCCATGAATTTTTATGGGGCATTAGTCAAGCCAAAGGACATCACTAGGTCACTAGGAACTCATAATGGCCATATCTCGTACGAAAAGTAGTCTTCAGAACATCTGAAGCCCGAATCCTCAACTGATTGTACCCCGATCGCAAATCAATCTTAGAAAATACACTTGAAACTGGTCAAACAAATCATCAATGCACGGCAAGGGATACTTGTTCTTAATGGTGACCTTGTTCAACTGACGGTAATCAATACACATCCGCATGGACCCATCCTTCTTTTTCACAAATAAAACTGGAGCACTCCACGACGATAAACTCGGTCTGATGAACCCCTTAGCTAAAAAATCCTCAAGCTTCTCCTTCGACTCCTTCAACTCTTTCGGAGCCATTCGGTACGGAGGAATAGATATAGGCTGGGTGTCTGGAGCTAAATCGATGCAAAAATCAATATCACGGTCCGGAGGCATGCTCGGAAGATTCGAAGGAAATACATCCGCAAAATCTCGAACCACTGGCACTGAATCAATCGTCGTAGACTCGGTGGTGGTGTCCTGCACATAAGAAAAAGAGGCTAGACAACCCTTCTCGACCATATGTCGAGCCTTCAAGAATGAAATAACCCGGTTGGATGCACTAACTGAAGAACCCTTCCACTCTAGCCTAGGCGATTCGGGCATGGCTAAAGTAACTGTCTTGGCATGGCAATCAAGCACGGCATGATAAGGAGATAGCCAATCCATGCCTAGAATAACCTCAAAATCAACCATGTTGAGCAATAAAAGGTCAGCTCTGGTCTCGAACCCACAGAAGGTGATCACACAAGACCGATACACTCGGTCTACCACCACAGAGTCGCCCACAGGAGTGGACACATATATAAAAGATCCCAAGGACTCACGAGAAACATCCAGAAAAGGAGAAAATAGGGCTGAAACATATGATAAGTGGATCCTGGATCAAACAATACTGAAGCCTCTCTATCACATACTGAGATAATACATGTGATCACGGCGTCTGAGGCCACTGCATCTGATCTGGCCGGAACAGAATAGAACTTGGCTGGAGCACCTGAAGACTGAGCCCCACCGGAGTGAACAGGAGCTACCTGACCTCCTCCTGACTGGCCTCCACCTCTAGGACAACCCCTGCCGACCTGTCATCTACCTCTAGGCGGCCGGACTGCTGGTGCTAAACTCATAGCCTGATAACCCTGCTGCACTGCCTTGCCCCGAAACCGGGGACAAGCCCTCTTTACATGGCCTAGATCCCTGCACTCGTAACATCTCACAAGTGACATATCCTACTATCCCGAAGAAGAAGAATCCTGAATGCCGGAGGGCGATGTGAACCCTCAGGCATAACACTGAAATAGGAACTGGAGGATCTCTGGTGACTGGAGTAACCACTAGGAGAACTCTGAATACCTGGAGGACAATAGGAGCGCTCTGGCATGGCACTGAACTAGGGCCTAACTGGGACACCTCAGGGAGGTGACGGAGGCGCTGAATAAGAAGGCCTGCTAGGCGGACCACCCCTAAAGCGACCTCTGCTCCTAGCTGGGGCATCCCTAAAATCTCCTGAGAACCTAGCCCTCTTATCCTGCTGGCCCTGCTCCCTGCTCCTCAATCGATAACCCTCGATCCTGCGAGCAATCTCCACTATGAGCTGATAAGGAGTACCCATCTCCACCTCTCGAGCCATGGTGTATCTAATACCTGGATGCAACCCTGCTACAAACCTTCACACTCTCTCGGCGTTAGTGGGTAATATCATAAGAGCATGGTGTGACAGCTCTGAAAATCTGGCCTCATAATATGTCACAGACATCTGCCCCTGCTCTAACCGCTCAAACTGACCCCGCGCTCTTCCCTCTCAGAGGGTGGAATATATATGTCCAAGAACATCTATGTGAACTGCTCCCAAGTGACAGTAGGAGAATCTACTGGCCTGCTGAGAATATAAGACTGCCACCACCTGCGAGCTCTGGCCTCTAACTGGAATGTAGTGAAATCCACTCCATGGGACGCTAGGATCCCCATGTTGTGCAGTCTATCCCTGCACCTATCAATGAAGTCTTGGTCATCCTCACCTCGCTCACCCCCAAATACTGGAGGGCGTAATCGAGTCCATCTGTCTAACATCTTTTGTTGATTGCCATCCGCAGCTGGTCTGGGCTCTGGAGCTGCGACTACAGGCTGGGTACCACCCATGGACAGTGTACCCGGAGTGTGATGTACTGCTGATGTCGGTCCTGCGGCCTGGGTAGTAGGGGTCTGGGCTCCCCCTCCTGCCTGAGAAGTGGCAGGATCTGCTGGAAATAAACTAGCTTGGGACATAGTGTCCATAAATCTCATCATACGGCCCATAAGTACCTGGAAGCCTGGCGCCATCTTAAAGTCTACGAGTGCAGGATCTGCTGGAGGCACCTCATCTTGCTCCTATATAATAGGGTCCTCTAGTGGTGGGACCGTACCGATCCGCAAGACTCTACTGGGTTTGCCCGTGACTCTTGAGACTTACATGAACCTAGTGCTCTGATACCATGTTGTCACGACCCAAAATCCTACATGGGTCGTGATGGCGCCCAACACTGGAGTCAGGCAAGCCAACAGTTGTTTACTAGTGAGATTATCTTTATTAACAAACCAATCCCACATATTTCCCGAAGTTTTAAGCTTAGCTTATTTAAATAAAAGCGGAAATATTTACCAATGTAAATATATACAGCCAAAATGATTGTGATCCAATATATGTACAGTCCCAAAATAATAGTCTACTGTGTGCGTGCCAGGAACTAGTGTCACAAGTCAACAGGCGAACTAGTAGGATATACAAAAGATGATACAAATGTACTGTTGTCTGAGAAAAAAAAGAAAAAAATAAACAAAAGATAACTCCATAGCACTGCTGAGAATCATCAGGGGGTGCAGCTCACCGTGGAGTCCGGTCCAGAATATAAGTCAAGCTCCGGTCGGATAACCAGAAACACCAGCCTCAGAACCTGTACAATTAAGTGCAGAAGTGCATCATGATTACATAAATATATATATACCCAGTGAGTATCCCGCCTAACCTCGAAGAGGCAGTGACGAGAGGTCGACATGACACTCACTAAGGTTTAACAGTAATAATGTAAAACATGATATACGGAATGTAGACATGTGAGACAGTAAGCAACAGATACCTATCAAATACAGAAAACCAGGAAACTACTAAAAATAAGCAACAATGTACACTTTCCTTCCCCTCCCCCCCCAAATATCTGTCAAGTCAATATCAATAGAAAATAGTACCCAATAGCCCAAGCGCACACAAGGGTAAGACAACCGGCCGGAATCATAAGGAAATATCTAGACACTGAATGGACGTAAAGCTTCCCCCGTTCGTGAATCATACATGCAACTCGGGTGCTGACACATTTATATACAATTACCATAAAGCTTCACTCGATCGCGAATCATACCTGTGACTCGAGTGCTGACACACTTATGTATAATTACCATAAAGCTCCCCTCGATTGCGAATCATACTTGCGACTTGAGTGCTGACTCTTATATATAATTAACATAAAGTTTCCCTCGATCGTGAATCATACCTACAACTCGAGTGCTAGCTCTTATATATAATTAACATAAAGATTCCCTCGATCGCGAATCATACCTGCGACTCGAGTGCTGACTCTTATATATAATTATATATATATATATATATATATATATGTATGTATATATCAGATTTATCAATAAGCTCAGCAGAGGCTATACTTGTAACAAGGATTAATTCACTGGAAATTCAGAGGCAACTCTCTACCATTTGTATACTAGTTCAAAGATAATAAGCATACTGGTTCAAAGATAATAAGCAACTCAAAGTTTGGATAAAGATACACAAGGCACGTAATGGCATGCTCGTGAGTCCTAAAACTACCCGACATAGCATGATAGTCACCACGTACGGACTCTCGTCACGTTGTACGCACGTAGCCCCCAAAACAATTACAAATAGCATATATATAACACCTATGGGGACAATTCCCTCTTACAAGGTTAGAAAGGATACTCACCTCGTGTCGAATCTACCCCTCGGACCAAGGATGCGCCCGAACTCAGAACTCTACACCCGAGGACTCGCAACTAGCCAAATACGGTACAATGACATCAATGCATGCTCAAAGTAGGGAAATTATCCTATTTATTCAATAATTCAACATTCTTGAAGAATTTCCAAAATCCAACTCAAGGTCCGCACGCTCGGATTCCAATAATTCTTGAAGGCAACACTCACCCAAAGCCTAAGGATCATTAATATTTAATTTTTACTTGATTTCATAGAAAATTCACGGGTAAATTCTCAAATTATCGCAAGCTCTAGGTTACTACCCAATTCTTGATTTTTCACTAATTTAGGTAGTTAATTAAGCTAGAAATCCATGCATGAAGCTAATATTAGAGTAGATTTTACTTACCTTAAATGACCAGATCGTTTGCCCCTTAAAAATGGTGGAAATCGCCCCAACGAAAAAGAAGAAGATGAGAAAAATGTATTAAGACCCGTGTATAAAAACACACTGTCTTGACAGTGTTTTCGCACCTGCAGCTCGAGGACCGCAGTTGCGGTCTCGCACCTGCAAGCAAAGGCTCACACCTGCGAAAATGGACTGGGGAGCCTGGGCTGCACCGGCGGAGTGGATACCGCCCCTGCGGCTCCGCTCCTGCGGAACTTTGTCCGCACCTGCGTGAATTGGCCAGACCACTGGGGGTCGCACCTGCGGTCACACCAGAACAGGTGCACTAGCAGCTATTTCAGCTGGTTTTTTGCCTCGTGTGGTGTTCGAGAGGCACCTGGGCTCACCCGAGCCCCCGTCCAATTATACCAACAAGTCCTAAATAATAATAAGGACTCTCTTAAGCCTTCGGAACACCCAAAACAACGCTAAAACTCAAAATCACACCTCAAAACCCCAAGAACCAAACTTAGGAACTTTAAGTTTTCTAGACTTCGCTAACAACGCGCCGAACCAACCTATACAACTCGGAATGACACCAAATTTTGCGGGCAAGTCATAATTAACATAACGGAACTATTCCCGATCTCGGAATTCCATTCGGACCTTGATAACACAAAAACACATTCCAAACCAAAATAGGAACTTAAGGAACTTCTTATTTCAATATTGGGCGCCGAAATGCCCCCGGTTCATCAGAAACCCATTCCAAACATACGCCCAGGTCCAAAATCATCACACGAAGCTATCGGAACCGGCGAAACTTGATTCCAAGGTCGTTTATCCAAAATGTTGACCGAAGTCAAACGTGACCTTAAAGGCCAACCTTAAGGAACCAATTATTACTAGAGCACTCTAAACACCTCCGAATCCCGGACCACCAGTCCCCGCAAGTCATAACTTATAAAAATCCGCTATGGGAAGTTTCATTTAGGGGAACAGGGTCCGATAACGTAAAACGACCGGTCGGGTCGTTACAGTGACTCTCAACTGGTGGTTAACCAGATGCAGGGGACTTATATTGTTAGAGAGACTCGTATGCAACAATATCTGGAAAAGGCACGAGACCTAGTAAAGCAATTCCAAACATGGAAGCTTATGCAAATACCCAGGGAGGAAAATGCAGAAGCGGATGCATTTGCTAACCTCGCAGTAGTTGCATAAGTGACAAATAAAGACAATGCAATTGTCATACACCTATTTCACTCATCAATCGACCAGGACAAAAATGAGGTAACATTTAACAATTTAACCTGGGATTGGAGAAACAAAATTTAAATTTTTTGTAGAATGATACCGTACCCGAAGATAAAAAATAGCTCAAACACTTCACCGAAAAGCTACACGGTACTGCCTCATTCGTGATACTTTATACCGCAAAATGTTTGGAGGTCCCTTAACAATGTGCCTCGTACCCAATCAAACGGAGTTCGTGATTAAGGAAGTACACGAAGGACACTGCGGAAACCATTCAGGAGCATGATCCTTAGTCAAAACCCTAATCAGAGCAGGGTAATATTGGCCCAAAATGGAAGAAGAGGCTGAGAATTTTGTAGCTAAATGCGACAAATGCCAATGATATGCTAACAACATGCATCGACCAGCGGAGTTATTTTACCCAGTGGTATCACCATGGCCATTCATGAAATGGGGCATGGACATAGTGGGGTCCCTTCCCCCAGCTAAAGAAAAGGTACGGTTCTTACTCGTATTAGCTGATTATTCCACAAAATGGGTAGAGGCAGACGCTTTAAACAGGTGCGAGAAAAAGAAGTGAAAAGCTTCATATGGCGACACATAATATGTTGCTTTGGAATACCGGAGGAGATCGTATGTGACAATGGCCCGCAATTCTTAGGCTCACAAATCACAGAATTCTTCAAAAGGTGGCGGATCAAACGAATCACTTCAACACCATATCACCCAGTGGCTAATGGGCAAGCCGAATCAACAAACAAAGTCATCGTCAACAACCTAAAGAAACGGTTGGAAAAAGCTAAAGAAAACTGGCCCGATGAGCTACCGGCGGTATTATGGGCTTACAAAAGTACTGCAAAAACAGATACGGGAGAGACTCCATTTGGACTTGTTTACAGTTCAGAAGCTTTAATACAGGTGGAAATTGGCGAACCAAGATTTGCTCGAGCAAAGAAGAGAAGCTAGATTTGAGGACAAATCTAGATTTGCTTGAGCAAAGAAGAGAAGCTGCATTAATACGTATGGCAGCCCAAAAGCAAATTATAGAGTGATATTACAACAGAAAAGCTCACCTCAGATATTTCAAAATTGGGGACTTCGTTCTCAAAAAAGTCTTCCAATCAACGAAGGAAGATGGTGCAGGAAAGTTAAATCCGAATTGGGAAGGACCTTACAAAATCCGTGGAATCGCTGGAAAAGGCTCTTATGAGCTGGAGGCTATGGACGGCAGAATCTTACCAACCAGTTGGAATGCTGTTCATTTGAAGAAGTACTACTTCTAAGTAAAAAGAAATACCCCCGGTCAGGTATCATTATGTTCGATTTTACTTTTGTGCAGTTAAAATTATACTAACTTTTTTAGATGATAGGCAAAAATCTAACCCATCACCATATGACGATATTAGACAGGCACAGACACGAGGAAGTAACTGAATTCCCGGTCTACGGTTACAACTTTCTGATGGACGTTTTTAAGGGTTAAGCAGTCATCATCTAAAAATTATATACCTTCGAGTCCCGTATGTTTTTCCTTTTCAGGAAAAGGACCACAAGGAAGGAATAGTCAAGTGCTCGAGATTTCATTCTTGAAATCTCAAACACTTGGGGGACTATACAGTATGGAAGGCAAAGATGAAGCAAAGAAGACTACCAAAAAGTCAAAGCTCGAGCTTGAAGATCCATCTTCCCAGCAAGTCAAGTACTATGAGCAAAATCAAAGAGCCAAAGACTCAAAACACAAATCCTGACTCAAAAACCTTCGAAAAATATATTCGTAAATGTAAACGAATGTATTCATAAATGTAAACGAAAGTTTAGGTTAAAGGCAGAATATTAGTTACGGGTACAAAATGCACATCTTTGTACTTACTCAAAAACTGTTGTAAATGAAAACAGTTATGGATGAAAGATCATTATCCTTGTACTTATTCAGAAAACTGTTATAAATGAAAACAGTTACGGATGAAAGATCATTATCCTTGTACTTATTCAGAAAACTGTTGTAAATGAAAAAAGTTACAGATGAAAAAGCATTACCCTTGTATTCATTTAAAAAATCGTTATGAATAAAAATAGTTATGGGTAAAAATTAATACCCTTAAATTTAAAAACTGTTATAAACGAAAACAGTTATTCCCTTGTACTAATTCGAAAAAACTGTTGCAAAAGAAAAACAGTTACGAGTACAAGTTCATATCAAATCGGTTAAAAGAAAAAATAGTTACAAAATGAGTTATAGACGATACACAAACACATGTGAAATGTTATGAAAGTTCAAAAAAATGCAAAAACTTTCTTCAAAACATTGTTAAATAAAAACAAGTGAAATTCCTATCTCTCTTTTGTATATTTACACCATTATGAAGTTGAGATGTCTTCTTCATTAAGCGTTGATCAAAAAGGGTCCTCTTTTATAAACCGTGCCTATTACGAAAAGGTACAAACAATCTAAGCATTTTTTAATGCAAAGTCATAAACTCAGAGGTGAACCAAAAACCTCAAAAAGAAAGCATGCAAAAACTTAAGAGTGAAACAAAAACTCAAAGAAAGCTAAAGTCGAGTGCAAAATAAACTAAGTGTTAACTTAGTCTAATCCGGATTAATTTATACATTGATTGCCCATAAGTTGTCAGTTGGGGACTTACAAAGGATTCAACTTTACCCCCGATGGGACTGGGAGTAACCACCAATTAAAACAAATAAAAAATAAAAAAAAGAACCAAGTTCTTTTGTAAATACCCGTAGAATCCTTAACCAACAACGATGCCCAGTTAAATCCCCATGTTGAAATAGCCGTAGAAATTCTTAGGTTCGGACCTCTTAGGACTGAAAAGTACCCCGGGACTTAGAGGAAGAAAATTCGTGAAGGGATGCGGATCTGCGGTCCACTATGTGGTCGCATATCAGGTATACGGACCGCATAATGGCCGTATAGTTAGACAATTTGCTTTCCATTCTGAGGGAAACCATGCGGCCCAGAATGCGATCGCATTTCGTGTATGCGGGCCGCATAGTTCGTCGCATATTTGCACTCGATTTTTGTGGAGGGAGTTATGCGGTGAACTATGCGACCACTTAACAGGTATGCAGACCGCATAGTTGCTGCATACCTGGGTAGTTTCCTTTTTCTTTTTCGCCCAGTTGAGACCAGTTATGCGGACCGCATAACTGAAATGCAATCGCATTTCGGACCGCAAACCTGCATCGAGGCATCCATTTTCCTAAATTTTAAACCCAACCCCCATACCTATATAACACCCATCCCCCATCTTTTTAGCCATTTTTCTGACTTATTAGAGTTAATTAAGGAGGAGTTCCATGGAGAAGGCCCCCTCTTCATCAAATTAATCTTTAATCACCACTCAAGTCTTGGGATTAATCAACTAGAGTACCAATTCTTGCATTTAAGAGGTAAATTTCTAACACACAAACTTTGATTTCTAGATTTTAGCTAGAATGGGCCATGGATAGGATTAGTTCATGGGAATGGAGATAGAGGCCTTACATGCATGTATTCAAGAAATCCTAAACTTATAGGGGAAATGGGTTAAGTAATCTTTCAATAAAAAGGGGACCATGTAATCTTAATGAACACCTAATGTTTGATACAATGCTCAAGTGAGCTCAAACCATGATCATTATTCCTAATTTTGGGTACGATTGTGCTACATTGTGAATTCGATTAAAGGTGCTAAAGGATCTGGTGAATTGTGGTAGGCATTAAGGAAAAACCCAATCGAGGTATGTATGGCTAACTCGAATCTTCCTAGAATAGACTCGTTGGTGCTCAAATATACGGTATGAATTCCCTTGTTTGATTTTCTAAATAGTAAATGGGTTCTATGTGTTAAGTTGAGAAACTCTTGCTTCCGTGTTGTTGTAAGCTACTACTATGTCACAATGCTATTTGAAAGTGTGAATTGTGATCATCATGCTCTTCCTTTTATATGCGTACGAATACTCATGTGTGATGGTTTTAGTTGATATGAAAGATGGATACATTATATGGTTGGAGAGAGGGATGAAACCTAAAGGGTCAAATATGCCCAAGTGCCAAGAACTGTAAACTAAATGATGAGAAGAGATGTGAACTAAAAGGGGTAAAATGATATGAGATGTGAACTAAAAGAATAAATGATATGGTTATGTCCTAGAGTGAGATGGCTTAGCCGATCGGGCAGATATCGGATTGTATGATGTACACATGGTGGTAATTACGAAAGTATGATATTGATAATGTCTCACTGTTTCAAGTGAGATGGCTTAGCCGGTCGGGCAGAGATCGAACTCCGTGTGATAACGACACAGTGGTAATTATGAAAGCATGATATTGATAATGTCTCACTGTTTCAAGTGAGATGGCCTAGCCGGTCGGGCAGAGATCGGTCTCCGTGATATAACGACACAGTGGTAATTATGAATCTATTATGTTGTGATGTCTCACTTAGGATGGCTTAGCTGGTCGGGCAGAGATCGAACTCCGTGACAACGACACGGTGGTATATTAAAATAATGGCACTTGGCTTTAAAAAGACTATTAACCAAAATATGGCAAAACGGGATAAGAAGACATGGTGACTCTTATTTATGCTTTTCCCCTATTTCTGTGAATTGTTATATGAAGTCTCTAATCGTATCATTACATGTTTGATGTTTATTCTATCTAGAGTAGAGTTTGAACATACATACTAGTAATACTAATATGGAAGTGGGAGATGATCAATATGGATTTTGTGGTAGGGTTACCCCGCACTCCGCACAAGTTTGGCTCAATTTGGGTGATACTGGATTGGCTTACGAAGTTAGCACATTTCTTGCCAGTTAAGTCCACCGACACTGCAGAACAATATGCTCAGTTGTATATCAAGGAAATAATTAGGCTCCATGGCACTCCAGTTTCTTATCTCAGATCGAGGGGCCCAATTCACAGCTAACTTTTGGAAGAAATTTTAGCAGGGTTTGGGGACGCAGGTAAATCTCTACACAGCTTTCCACCCGCAGACTGACGGAAAAGCAGAGCGAACTATCCAAACGCTTGAGGACATGTTGCGTGCTTGTGTGCTTGATTTTAAAGGTAGCTGGGGTTATCATTTGACACTCATAGAATTGGCCTATAACAACAGCTTCCATGACAGTATTCAGATGGCACCATTTGATGCCTTGTATGGTAGGAGATGTAGGTCACCGCTTGGGTGGTTCGAGGTGGGAGAGGTCGAACTGGTGGGACCGGATCTCGTGCATCAAGCTATGGAGAAGGTTAGAATCATAAAGGAGCGGTTAAAAACTTCTCAAAGCCGTCAGAAATCCTATTCGGACGCTTGTCGTAGGGATTTGGAGTTCCAAGAAAATGATTGGGTGTTCTTGAAGGTATCTCCTATGAAGGGGATCATGCGGTTTGGAAAGAAAGGGAAATCGAGTCCAAGGTATGTCGGGCCCTATAGAATCACTCAAAGGGTAGGATAGGTGGCGTATAGACTGGAGTTGCCCCCTGAAATGTCATTGGTGCACCCGGTATTTCATGTGTCCATGTTGAATAAAGTGGTTGGAGACCCATCTTCCATCGTGTCGGTTGAGACCGTTGAAGTTAACGAAGAGTTGTCGTATGAGGAAGTTCCAATTGCTATCCTTGATAGACAGGTTCATAAGTTGAGAAATAAGGAAATCGCATCAGTTAAAGTATTATGGCGGAATCATAAAGTCAAGGAAGCTACGTGGGAAGTGGAGAATGAAATGAAAAAGAAGTTCCCTCATTTTTTTGAATAAGTCAGGTGATAGTTTACGAAGTCATCATCTCTAAGCAGTTGAATTTCTTGTCGTATTGTGTAGAGCCACCCCACTTCCCTAATCATCCGTCCTCTTATTACTCCTTAATTTGTTGTTGTATTCATGTGCTATTGTGTTGACTGATTATGTGAAGTTCGTTAAAACATGTTTCGGGGGCTCTCTGACAGGTGGATAGGCCTAATTACAAAGGAAACTCTAGCAAAATTTATAGAAAAAAATTGGGAGTTAGTTAAATTTGGGGGTTGGCATATAGTATTTTCGAACCCAAGTAATTCCCCGATCCTCATTCGAGGATGAATGATCTTAAGTGGGGGAGGATGTAAAGACCCGTAGAATCCTTAACCAAAAATGATGCCCAGTTAGATCCCTATGTAATAGCTGTAGAAATTCTTAGGTTCGGACCTCTTAGGAGTGAAAAGTACCCACGGACTTAGAGGGAGAAAACTCATGAAGGGATGAGGATCTGCAGTCCACTATGCGGTCGCATATCAAGTATGGGACCACATAATGGCCGCATAGTTGGACAGTTTGTTGTCCATTCTGAGGGCTATTATGTGGCCCAGAATGCGATCGTATTTCGAGTATGGGGGCAGCATAGTTCATCGCGTATTTGCACTCGAGTTTTGTGGAGGGAGTTATGCGGTTCACTATGCGACCGCATAACAGGTATGCGGACCGCATAGTTGTCGCATACCTCGGTAGTTTTCTTTTCTTTTTCTCCCAGTTGAGACCAGTTATGCGGCAGGTTTGCAGACCGCATAACCGAAATGCGATCGCATTTCGGACCGCAAACCTGCGTCGGGGCATCCATTTTTCTAAATTTTAAACCCGACCCCCAGACCTATATAACACCCATCCCCCATCTTATTAGCCATTTTTCTGACTTATTAGAGTTAATTAAGGAGGATTTCCATGGAGAAGGCCCCCTCTTCATCAAATTAATCTTTAATCACCACTCAAGGCTTGGGATTAATCAACTAGAGTACCAATTCTTGCACTTAAGAGGTAAATTTCTAACACACTGATGAGTGGCTAGAATTCATGATTTTAAGCATTATATACCTTGCATTTTATGTGTTTTA